>CATIWO010257305.1:0-11635 GCA_949673435.1 Macaranga tanarius | reverse complement strand
CTTTTCTTTTACAATTTCATCCTTCATTAACATTCAATACACCAATTCCATTCCTCAAATAATGTCAACTTAACAACAAACATAATTCATCTTCTTATCTCACTAATTAACTCTAATTTACTTATTCATACTAATGACAATTAATCCTCAAATCATTCAATTAAATTGTCTGAAGTAATAACATTTTTAATCGTTATTAATAAATAGTAATCCGGTTATAGGACACGGATGTTACAATTTTGAAAAACTATTAATATATTTTTAAAATTAATTATTTTGAATTGATGTTGTTGAATTAAATAATGAAAAAATTTAGAACTTTTTTAAGTACAATTTTGAATATATATATGTGTGTATATATATATATAGTCTATCATAAAATTTATATTAATAAATTAAGATATTTAATTAAATTGTGTTATAAAGTAATGTGATATTACATGAAATCTTTTTATAAGTTTGAAATTTTAATTCGTAAATTTTAAAACTAAATTGAACTATATTTAGTTAAATAAATGAAACTAAAAATTGATAATATTAATTACAGTTTTTTATAAAGTAATGAGGTATTATTTTAAAAAAGAGCAAATTACATTTTTCCCTCTGAGATTTGACCTAATTCATACTTTTCCCCCTCTTGTTTGAAAATCATTTTTTTTTATCTTTCAGTTTTTATTCCGTCAACACTTTAATCCTTCTGATAGGGTTCTAGCAAATCTCTCATATTAAAAAAAATATTTAGCCCTCTCTATTTTACAAAAATAAAATAATTTAATCTCTCTATTTTAATACCATAAAACAATTTAGTTTCTCAAATTTTTAGTTACTTTTAATTGAAAATTTCAATGTCAAATAAATTTTTAACACCTATAAATGTATATATCAATATATTAAATAAAAAAATCAAATTATAAATTTTCATTCATTTTATTTTATTTTCATTTTTTGCACTTAATTCACCCTTTAAAAGATTATAATTTTAAAGTTTTAGTTTATAATTTTTTCAATTTAAATTGAACTATTTAGTTAAATATATAAAGCTAAATTGATATGACAACTTACTCACAAATAAGTAAATTGGTGAATCAATATTATTTCATAAGAATATGATTAAATTACAACTGAAACCTGAACAAATACTTTGCAGAGCACCTACGAGGATACAGAGAGAAGTAGAACAGTAAAAAATCCTTTGAAAATTTTCACCATTTTAGCCATTAATTCATCTTTTCAAGTCAGTCCTCTTGTGTATGTGTCTGCATTTGTAAATCAATGGTATTGCTTTCACCCAGATGAGCTTTGAGAATTTCTCTAAGGTAGTCTAGCTGCTCAAAACTGCCTTGAAGCTCCTCCCACTAGAAGAAAGAAAAAGAAGCATTTTTATCAGTGTGCATAGGCCAAAATGTTGTAATTAGAAGGGAATAGCAAAACCATGATATTCTCTGCAAGTAATACTTTGCCTATCATGAATCTGATAACATAAAGCTTGGTTATTATGAACTATCTTATTGTCGTCATGAAAAAATCATACGCCACAAAGAAAAATGCTTATGAGATTGCTGCACATGATTGAGTGGCTTCCTAATCTGTGAAAACTCTGACGAGCCCGTAATTCATAAGCATTTTTCTATAATTTAGCAACAGTTTGATTATAAGAGATTTTTAGGGAAATTATTAAATGCAGTGAGCACTGCCATCAATGCATAGGGATAGAATAATAAGTAAGAAGATGCATTGATGAACATGTCAATGCCAGGACTCCAAACTAGCAAGGAGAAACAGTTTGATATTCTGGTGGAAGGAGCCTGTCTCATGCTCAGATGGGTATGCTCAAATGTGATTTACTAATTATCTTGATTTGTTGCATGGTCACTAGATAATAATGAAGATTGAAGAGTAATGAACTTGATGGAGCGAAAACGACAGTAAATGAATGGACCATGAGTAATTCCTTAAACTGCTCCACTATCCCTTATGATTTATGAAATGCGAAATGTAGCATAAGTTGAGTCAAGAAAAATTCTCTTTACATTGCATGTGTACGCATACATGTGTGCATTGGGCATTGGGTGGAGGATGAGGATTTATGATGATTGAATTATGAATTTTTTATCAGAAAGGTATTACTGAACAATGACACAGATTTGAAACTCATAACTTCCTATTAATGGAACTTTGCTCATGTATTCATGTTGACCTATCAAAGAATGCCCCAAACCAAATCTTTAGTGAATACAATTTTAATATTTTGCTCAAAGCATTTAACAACTACAATGTGCAGTGTTCATCTCTGCAATCTATCAACTTAATTTCTGTGTGTCTTTTGCTTTTCAGTATAAACTTAATATTTTCAGGATTGAGAAGTGTGGAGCTCACCTCTTGATGAGACAATGACACAACCTTCCAACCAGCAGCAGAAATGTACCGCCGTTTTAGCATGGTATGTCCTAAGGGTACTCCTGCAGAGAGGCACCAAAAGATAAGAGTCATTAAATTGTAAGCTAATTACAAGTGAGTGAACTCAATTATATGACTCAATTAGGCATCAGCATACAGGAGATGCTGTTATATACACAGTAATTGTACCAACCAGTATTTCTTGAGAAATGAGTTGGTCCATCAATCTCTAAGGCAATTTTCTTGTCCACAACAACAGCATCCAGAGTATATCCATCCACTACATATTCTCTCACCCAATCAAGGCCAGTGCTGACTAGAAGACGAGCAACTTCTTTCTGAAATGATGAAGTTATTTTCTGATTGAACCTTTTAGTTTTCCCAGCACGAGCAATTTTCTCCTCTAGATCACCTGCAAGAGCTAACTGAAGATGTGGGTATTCAAGCTTTAGGCACTGGTTTACAAGATGAGCCTGAGAAGCAAACATTATATCCTCTCTATACTGCTCAGATATCCTTTGCTCTTCAAAATGGCTCAGGGTTCTCCAAACATTAGAAAAGAATGTCCTATTCAGTTGTCCAAGAACAGCATACGACCAAGCTATATTTCCAAGCTGATCCCTATTGAATCTGAGTACTAGATGGTCTAATTCTTCCTCTCTATCAAGATCCCCACTGCCTTTCGTGCTGTCTTCTTCATTATAGTTCAATGTTTCTGCCTTTGAGCAGAAATCAAACTGGTTCACATCCTTGAAAACATTATCCAAAGACTCTAGCAAAGAGTCTGGTGGCTCATATAGAGAAGCAAATGCCCATAAAACCTGAGCAAGTTCCTGTTCTTGGAAAGTGTGAATTACATCTGATGCCCTTTTTGATAATGCTAAAAAGAGATCACTAGCAGAGTGCTGCATTGAAGCAAAAGCACCAGCAACATTAGCAACATTCTGAGAATTGAACTCATCAACCTTGGTCAAAGCCACCTCCGCAACTCTATCCATTTCTGACAAGTAAAGCAGGTCCCCTCCAATCTTAGAAAGTGCCCATGAAATATTTGAGATGCCTTGAGCTGAACATTCTGGCAATGCAGTCATTGCAATACCCACTAACATTGACATCTCCTTTTGTCGTGCAAATGCCAACCTACGGGATTTCATCATCGAAACCTTCTCCATGTTCTTAGCAATTCGATGAAGGGCAGTGGCAATATTCAAAGGAGACAAAGGGGAAGGGCTCAACCCTTTTCCAACAGCCATAATCATCTCAGCAGTAACCTCCAAAACTTCCTCAGTAGTCCGAGCTTCCACAATTGCTCTATTCAAATTAACCTCTTTCTTACGATCAGAAGGTCCTGAAAATTGTGACAGCCTTTGAACAAACTCTTCCATGGCCTTTTCCTTCTTTTCTTCAAACATACCACCTGCCATTAAACTCACTTCTCTTCTAAGCTCACTCGTATCGGTATCACCACCCGGCAACTCAGTTACATCTTCAAATTCAAAATCATCACCCTCCAAATCAAAATCAGAATCATCTTCCAAGTCCCTACCTTTCTTACCAATCTTTTTCCTACCCACCAACTTTTTCCTGTTCTTTTTCTTCTTCTTCTTTACATTAATCAAATCTTCCATTCTTTGACTCAATCCCCTTGCTTCAATTGATTTAAGAGCAACCTTCCTTGCCCTCAAACACCAATCCATACCATCAGTTTCTTCAAGCAACTTAGATTTTTGTTGTTTTTTCCTCTTCTTAGGTGCTTGATAACCCAAAGGGTCAAGCTCCCCAAGAAATTCCAATTCCCAATCCTCTACTTCACCTTTATCACTACCAACAACACTTTTAGTACTAACAGCATCATCTCTACCCAAAGGTACACACTTTATTGGTTCAAAACCCACTTTGGGACTTCTTTGAACAAACCCAGTTCTTAATTTAATCAATGGAAGACTACTATGAAGTGTTTTACGATTAAAAAGAAAGGGTTTTAAGCAATTTTGGTGAGGAAAAGAATTCAATAACCCTTCCATACTTATTTTAATTCTATAAATTCTATAATTACAAGAACAAATTTTTAATATTGCAGTGCAAAAAAGCTGCCCAAAGAGAGCTTGGTTCTAGAGAAAGTGTTCATTTTTAGATAAAGCAGAGAAAACCCATTAAAGAAATGGACTAGCAAAGAAGAGACGCACCTTCAGGTGTGGAAGCTGCTTTATCACAGTGAAGAAAGAGAGAGAGAGAGAGAGAGAGAGAGAGATACAAAAAAAACTATTGATATTTCTGCAAAATGGATAAGAGGGAGGTGTTTCTTTTGAAGATGATTTAACTGACGTCGTTTTACTCTGTGTTTCTTTATTTTAATATCCATTTTCCTTATATATATATATAAATTAAAATCCTAACAGGCTAACACTTTAAATTGTGAAAATAGCATTAATTTTTCTTAATAATATGTGGATATATATATATATATATATATATATATATTGTGTTCAAGTTTTTATAAGTGTACAATTGAAATGAGTTATTTAAGTAAAAATTTTTATTTATTTCAAATATATTATATTTACATAATTGATAAGTGAGAAAATAATAATTATAATGAAGCAGTTATGAATTTATCGGCTGAGCAAATTATAAATATGTCTACTTGGTTAAAAATTGAAAATGTATGATTTTAAAAAGGTAAAAAATTTATATGAAGTTAAATTTAGAGTCCTTTTTATTATTTACCTCAAATAAATAAATAGAGTCCTTCTACCATACACATGTTTGTATGTGTACAAATAAAACTAAAAACCATTGGATTAACTTTAATTTAATTATGACAATTGATTTATAAAATAGATACCGGTACAATTATTTAATTTATCACACCATTCATTCTTTGTCTAATTATTTAATTTAATTTAATCTAGTTTCAAGCTTTGTCTCACTTTCGTTCGGATCATTAGTGGTTGCATGAGGCATTACTGCTGACATCCTATCAGTGTTTACCTGAAAGGAGTTTGAATCCTTCCTAGCAGACTTACTTTCTGAATCATTTTGAGGGGTTTGGAAAGAATATGTCTTCACGAGGAACTTTTGCCCAAAACCTTTAATGGTGGAAGATTGTTGTAACACCCACATTTTCGATGCACTATTCATGCATTATGAATACTTGATATATAGAGTCCAGTGGAGGTATATGTCTAGGTATGAGAATGTGTATTGTTGGTAGAGAGTGACTTAATTGCAAAGATAATTGGGAGTAAATTGTCACAATTGGGAAGTTATGGGGCATAGTGTAATATGCCCATTTCATTAAGGGTCTTAGATGTAATTTTAGTGATATTTGACTATTATATTTAGTATTATTATAATAGTTAATTGGTGATAATTATGGACTTATTAGTTAGCTTTGCAATGATTTAAAGAAGACTTTAAAGGTGTTATTTATTGGCTTTTAATTGGTTGATTGTTTAAGTGAATATTTAAATGTGTATATGTGTGGGTGTGTAGAGATTTGGGTGTAGAAAAGAGAAGAGTGAGTTGAGTTGAGTGTTAAGAGTTTTGATATTGTTTTCGTTATCTTGCAAGAAGATTGAGAAGCTCTAAGAGGCCTATCTTTATTTGAAGCATCAATTTGGTAAGCTTTGCTTGTGTTTTGTGTTGATTTAAATTGAGTTTGATGGTTGTCAAATTCGTGTTCTGCCTCTCTATTTTTCAATCTTTTTATTTGTGCCATATCTCGAGTTTTACAGCTCTGATTGGTGCAAGGTTAGACTTCCTGGAAAATTCAGAGAGTCCTTTACATTTTCTATGCTTTGGGTTTGAGCTGATTCTGTCATTCTAAGGGGTCAATAGGGTCGGACATTTTCTTGCTCCTATGAGTGCCCTATTTTGACCAGTTGGATTATAAAATCCATAATTAATTCCACATATATCTTAATTGAATGATTCTAATTATAATTTGTTGTAGACACATAACCCTAGTTTTGGTAGAAATTTAGGATTTATTGGACTTGTGTGTGTGTGTTTAGGCCTTATTAAACTTTGAGCATTTAGTGCACTTTGTAAGTTGAGGGTGGATTGCTATGCTTGTTTGTGAATTTGATGGGTGATTTTATGTAGGAGTTGACAAAGGGAAGGAAAGTTATCCTCATTAAAAGAAAGACTCTTTTTGAAGTAGAAGCATGTGGAGGTAAGTGATTATGAATACATATTGTGTACATATGCTAATTCCTTATGCGAATTATTATGTATTCCTATATGGGAATTGTGATGAGAAGTTGGTAATTGATGATACATATGTGTGGTGTAGTGAATACCATATGTGTGTGTATTGAATGTTATGAATATGAACTTTGATTGAATATTGGTGAATGGCTGTTATATTGGCTTATTGAGATGAAATTGAATGGAAAGGTTTTGTGTAATGTTGGTTGTGCTATATTTCACTTGAAGGTGAAATATATGAGGAAAGTGAGATTATGAGTTAATGTGAGGATGTGGTTAAATGATTAAATAAAATGTGGTTAAATGATGGTATATTAATGAATGATTGTTATAATGGTTTGTTGTGATGTAATGAATGGAAATATATTGTGTTGTGTGGTTTGTGTGAATTTCACGTGAAGGTGAAATATGTGAGGAAAGTGAGAAAATTGTGTAATTGTAAGATGGGCAAGCTGAGCCGGGCGTATAGCTACCCAAGTGAGACTGAGCCGGATGGATAGTCTCACTAATGGTCATTTGTATGATATTAAAATAATATGTGTGATGGGCAAGCTGAGCCGGGCGTATAGCTACCCAAGTAAGACTGTGCCAGGCGGATAGTCTAACTAATGGCCATTGATTGAAAATGAATTATGAGGACTATAGCCATGAAGCTAATTGTGAACTTATGTTTGAGGAATGTTTATCCGGATACTAACTCATGCATTGAACATACATTCCTTTAACATTGTGCTTGTGAATGAGTTTGAGATGTGTAATGAAATGTTCGAATATAAATGATGGATGTGGATACTTTTAATTGTGAATGATTGATATTACGTGTTAATAGATGTTTGGTGTGTTGAAATGTAATGTGTGAATGGGTTAATCTAGTCATGAATGATGAATTTAGATGTTTAATATCGTGAATGATTTAAAGTTATGTACTGATGAAGAGTCATGTGCTTTGACATCACTAGCTACTTCAAGGATATTTTTGTTAATTCATATAAATGAATTAAGTCCAGGTGTCTTCATAAAAGTTGTAGCCCTCTGAAATAGCTTTCCATATCCTCTTGAATCATTTGAATCTGAGTTATGTAGAGGAAGTTATGGCTGAAAGAGTGTGACATAGTTAGTAAGGTCGTGTCTCTGCGCGCCTGTGCCGACTCAGCACAGTGTGCCGAGTCGTGACGAGTCAGCCTTCCTTCAGTATATTTTTGTCTTCGTATTTTGACTATAACTTGAGTTGTGGACCTCCAAATGAAGTGTGATTTGATGTTAGAGAAACTTTAAAGAGTCCTCTATAACTTTCATATTTTGAGTGGGAGTTGAATCTATCATTAAAATTCTCTAATTGAGCTTGACATTTTATTGCTCACTCCCTCATTCTTCATTTTGGACTCCTGTACACACTCGATGTAGTGCCATTGGTAAGAGAACTACTTGGTGATCATATATAGACTTGATAGAGATTTGTAAGACTATATTATGATCCTTATTTTGTATTTATATTATTGGTTATCATGTTCTATCCACTTTTGCTTATGTGATGGGTATATGTGTACAACTATATTCATAGTTGCTTATTGAGTTGCAAGCTCACCCCTTTGATGTTGAATCTTTTCAAAACTTGATTAGATTAAGGGCTTGAGGCTTGTGTCTGATCCTATAAGTAGGTCGAAGTGAGCTATGGTATACCCAACCTTCATCCTCCATATGCATTTTGACATTTTCATAATGACATTGGGTGTATAAGTTAGAGTTTGTAGTGTGTGTGAAATTCTAGATAAGTATGTGTGTAATGCTTGACATATATGTACATGAATAATTGGTATTTATATAAGTACCTTTTTTTAAGAAAATTTTATTATCCTAATATAAGATGTTTGATTATGCCATGTATGCTTGTATGTTGGTAGTCACGTGTTTGGTTATGATTTTGGGGCGTGACATGCCAAGTGTATGGTAGTGATTGTGGGCGTCATAATTGTATGGTCATCTGCCCTATGATCGTGCAAGTTTGTGAGCCCTTTTAAAACATGGAAGCTTTAGCACTTTAAGTACTTATTATTATCTCATGCCCAAAATCTAATAACGTTATGCCCCTTATTGAAATAAAATTTATCAATTGAAGCAACATCCTTCAATAATTCATAAAATGTCTGAAAAATGGGTTTGCAGCAGTAACTATAAAATATAGGTTAAACATATGGATTTCACTCTAGCTAAATACAGAGAATACTACTGCATAAATAATCTTCTTTCTTTATAATAATAAACAAAAATAGGATATTAAAAAAAACATTCCAAACAGACTATTCATCATGGTTGTTCTCTCATAATCAACATCAATCTCATCTTCAGAGATGCCTGCTGATTGCCACCAAGTGAGCCAATTTGTTGAGTTACCTCTGTAATTTAGTTGCCATTGTTGTGCACCACCAAACCTTCCACAAGGATGTTCAATCTCCCCTAGGTCAGTCTCATCATCTGAAGTATCATCAAACCCTGCGACTAGCCTTCTTTGATTTTTATTGTTGAGAATGGAATCAATAATGGATTTGATAGGGTTACCTCTTCTACCTTATTCACCATCATCATTCTTACGCCATTGTTCATTAACCCTCAATAACACTTGCAATTGGGTTTGAATCGTTTTCAATTGTTGGGTTATGTTTTGGTAGATTTTTGCTGCTCTTTAATTGCTTTCCAAGCAGCCTGCAATCTCCGATCACCGTCTTGGGATTGGTTGCCATCACTACGATCATTGTGAGCCATCAATTGAGAGAAACCCGCTTTGATACTACTTGACGCAGCGTGTAGCACGAATAATCAAAATATGTTTGATTATCAAAAACAACAAGCCTCAAACACAGATACCAAATTCTCAATCTAGAGAAAATAAGAAAAAGCTTAATTGAAATTTAATTAAAAAGATAAAAGATCTATATAATAACCTCTCTACACTATATATTTATAGAGAAAACTTCATATCCTAAATAAAATTCTAATTAAACTAGAAAACTAGAATAATGATAAAATAAAACTCTAGATAATTAATTTTATTAATCTAGAAAACTAAAATAAATTAAAAATTCTAAATATATACATAATTATCCCAAATTAAATAATCATCCCAAATAACTAGATAAATAAAAATAAAATTCAAAACTAAATATAGCTAAATTCCGATACACAAACCCTTTTTAAAGATTATGCTCTGCGTCAGATTTGGGGATTCAAGATATCTTACTGAAGCTTCCATTATGGAAAAGGCCAAAATATTTTTTTTTTTAACGTTAAAAAAAAAATAAAACTAACAAGTTATTATTATTTACACTAAGTTACATGTGTTCTTCCATTTGTATATATATAATAGTTATATTGTAAAATAAATATCAACATATTATAGAAGGAAAAAGGGCCAAATTGGACCCTCAACTTTAGGCTAAATCTCACATTGGACATCATTATATTTTTTATTCCCATTTGGACTTTCAAGTATTAAAATGGCTAAAAAAGAACCTTCCACTAATGGCGCATTCAATTACAGTTAAAAAGTAATACCAAAGGGTCACTATATGCCAAAGTTGGAATTAGACCCTCATATTTTTTTTGTTCCCAATTGGAACTTTTTTTTTAAATTTTGCTCGCATTGGATCCTCCATTAATAGACAGAAAAATAATAATGTTTACTCTTGCTAACACAGATGAATAGACCCCACTGATTTATTCAGTGGCATACTAAAGTAAAAAAATATGACCCACTTGTCTTTTTTAGTATGGTTAAAAAATGAAAAAAAGTCAATTGAAAAAAAATTAACTTCTTTTATTTTTAAAGCCAAAAAAATATCATTTTCTGAGTTTCTCGATTAAGAGAAGGGCATCAATTTTATTTCTCCTTTCTGCAAGTTAGCCTCACAAAAATTTCTACACCAGTGCATAATCTAAAACAAAGAAAACAATAATAAACTTTTTTTTTTTGATACACAAGACTATCATGCATCAACTAAAATTGAAGATCCATAGGAGGGTGTTGGAGCTGATGGTTTCCAAGAGGCAATTTAGTTGCCTGTATTACCATGAAATTAGCTACAAAGATGGCTTCCTTGAAAATATGAGCAACTTGTGCTTTATAATATTCAGCGAGCAAACTTTTGATATCTTTAAACAATAACAAACTATAAAAATATCAATTATCTTTTTGAGCAAACAAAATATAACAAAAAATTGATTTAGAAAACCCAACACCTTCAGCTATATATAATTTATCATTTTTACAATTGGAAGTTTAGTAAATGAAATTTCAACCCATACTCATAATTCAAAGCATATTCCTCTCTTCTACAAAAAAAATAATAAAATAAAAAAGAAGTCATTCCATTCTATTCCATGAACACAGAAGCTTTTAATAAAAAATTGACTATAAAAAAATGCATTTGTTATTATTTGCATATTTGAGGGTAACAACATGTGTTCTTCTTCCTTAGAATACACACATTTGCTATTAAAGTCATGAAGATTATGCGATCAAGAATGGCGAGACTCTTTGGAGTGAGAGCAATGGGAATCGTCTTCTAATAACGATTATGGTAAACCTTTGGAGCCTCCATGTCCCATTTTGCTTATTCTTCTTCTAATTCTTCTTTTTGTAGTTAACTCAAAGCCAAAAGATTAGAAACATTAATGATAATGAGGACCCAATCATCGTTCATCATAGACATTCAAGTGATCATCATTCATGAATTGAAAAAAAAATACTCCTAAATTGAGATTTGAAGAAAAAAAATTATGGTAAAGTCTTCGTTAATAGCTAATTTGGGATTCGATGCAAACAAAAAAAAGTAAGTCAACATGATATGTTGTTGAGTCGGTGAAAAATAGTGGGCTCCACCATGCTAGCTGTTACAGGGTCGTTTCTCCAAGGGAGAAGTCAGCCTGCAAGGCAATCAAGTCTGCCTACTTGATTCAGCCAACACGCACACACAAAGTATATGCACACAAGGTGTTTGATAAAATGTACAACACAATAGTAATAATTCTA
>CATIWO010257250.1:0-10801 GCA_949673435.1 Macaranga tanarius | reverse complement strand
TGAATCCACTTCCAACCTTGATTAAAGACCTAAAAACACAAAAGAAGCATAAATAAACTATCTAAACACAAATTAACACAATTAAACATAGAATTCACACAAATAAACTACTAGAAATGTAATAAAATATAACCTAATCAGAAGATGATCAAGTGGCATTAAATCTTTGCTTCATGGCCTTGGAGGACAAGTATAGGGTAACCCCTTTTTTTACACACTCTTGTGATGATTTTTGTGATGATTCTTGTGATTATGATAATGAGAGCTCTATATTTAGAAAATTGGGTTTAAAATGCCAAAAATTATTTTCAAAGGAAAATTTTTATAATAAGGAACTTTTAAAATTAACCAAATGTCTTAATTAAAGCCATGATAGTATTGCAAATGTTAGTAGGAAAAATAGCTTTGCTAAAATTTAATATTTTTATTGTATGAAATTTGGACACATTAATAATGTGTGTTACTATAGAAACAATATCCTACCTAGGTATTATTTTGAGATAAAAAAATCTAAACCAATTAAGGTTTGGATTCAAAAGAGTGTCTGGTCTCATGTTGAGTAGATGAGTTTGAAGTTAATCATATACAAATTATCGATAAATCTATAAAACTAAGTTATTTGGTTTATCAATAAATAGGCAAATATCATAATGTCCAAAGACAACTTAACCCATTTTCATGATCAAAATGCTTTTAAAATTGTATTATTTTAGCATGCTTATGCTATTCTCTCATTATTTTCATTATTTTTCATTTAGTGTGCCTTATCTTTAAATTACTTTTTGGACTAAATATTGTGGATCATGATTGCTATTACCATTGTATTAATATGAGTTATGCTTAGTACTTATTTCATTTTTCATTTAGAATAATAATGGACTCTTCATTTATTTTTCCATTGATATCATGATTATTATTATCACTATGTTGGATTAATGCTTTTCAATTGGTATCTTTGATGTTATGGTATCTTTAATGTTTATGTTATATGCTTATATAACTTCCCTTTTTCTTTTTCTATCTTTTTCACTTTAATAAAGGGGGAGAGAAATTTGGTGTTTTGAATGATAATGATATTGCTTGAATTAGGAATACAATGCTAAAAAAAGGGGGAGAAATTAAAAACTTGACATGTTTAATATAATATTTGATGTGTTTAACTCACCTTAATATATATTGAAAGGGAAAGATCTTAAAACCCCTTAATATATGATTGAAGAGAGTATTGTAAACAAATGCACATACATGCACTCAGTGATTTTTATTATCATTCAAAATTATTTATCAAAGTTAAAAATGAGAAGATTGTTGACTTTTAGCATTATCAATCTTAAATCAACCTTATTTTTGACTTTAACAATAAATTTTAGTTGCTAAATTGTGCATTTGAGTGTGATTTTTAAATTAGGATCAAACTCATTCTCATTGGACCAAGGTTTGAAGGTAAAAAACTCAAGTTTTTGAAGTTGGAATGCCCCTTATGGCTGCCATTATGATCATAAGGAGCACTCATGCAATGAAGCTCTCCAAAGCCAAGTATAGTCAAAATGGCAATAACCCTCATAGTCTACGCTCACAACCGTAAGTGTACCCTCAAAATTGTGAGCATCATCTTAAGTGACTTAATAGTTTCCATAAAGACTATTTCAAAACTCCTAGAGTTAGAATTTTGACCCTCTTAATCATGACACCTCCATCAAAATTGTGAGCATCAAAATTCCTGCAAAAAGTGAAAGACATATTAAATGAAGATAGAGAAGTGCTAGGATGAATTTTGATGTCCCAAATAGCTAGTTGTGCACCCTCCATTATAAAATACAAGCTCAAGACTTCATTTAGACATATTAAGGAGTTGGTGGAACATATTTATCATGAAAATTCGTTGAGTTAAACTTTGTTTTTTCACATTTTACTTTGTATATTTATTTCTTGTAAATAAACTCTTGTTGAGTTTGTATCTACCCCTCTAGTGAAAGTTGGGTGTGTGATTAGTTGATAGAATTTTTTTCTTTTACTCATTCTTGGGGTTAAGAAATGGGCAATAAAGATCAATCAACTTAGGGTGGGTGTTGAGCCTTTGTAAAAATATTTTGGTTGTAGAGATTGTGTGTTAGCCTTGAAAATACTTACGGAAAGGTTTAAATGTGAACCTTAAAAATACTTGGGAATATATTTCAGTATAAGCCTAGAAAACACTCAATAAAAGGTTATGAGTGAACCTAACAAACTCATTGTTGTAAGGTTAGTGTTGAGCCATAAAAATATTTTATTGTAATAGTCTTAGTAAATAAAAATTATTATAATTTGTTTTGAAATTTCTAACATGGGGATAAGTTATATGGAGGAGTAGAATTAGTTAAGCATCCGAACTTCTATAAATTAATTGTGATATTGCGTTCCTTTTCTTATTCTCATTCTAATTTGTTCAATTGTACTAGTTCTTGGTTTCAACCTTCATATTTTCTCTTCATTTTAAATTTCAATTTAATCCACTCAAAATCCTTATTTACCCCCTTTAGGGCCACTTTTATGGTTTTTAACCCTAATTCCTAAAAAACTAAGTGAAAAGAAAAGAAAAGAAATAAAAATAAAAATAAAAATTAAGGATAGAGAAAACATAATTTTAAAAAATTTGAGCAAAGTTAAAAGGATGTAAAAAATAAAGAACGTAGAAAAAAGTGTTTAAGAATTTCTTTCTGTATCTCTACCTTCCCCCATTAATTTACAAAAGTGATGTTTATATAGCAATAATGAAACACCTAAAACTAACCTTAAACCTAATATGATAAGGAAATACATATAAATAAATAAATAAATAAATAAATTTCAACAACCTAATTAAAAGATAAAAGATCAAAACCAATTAAACAACCTAAAAGATGAAGTCATGTGTTTAGTTGGAGGAGATAGGGTGACAAATTATATTTTTGCTCCTAAAATTTTAATAAATTACAATTAAATCTTTCAAAAGAAAATTTGACAAAATTATTTTTTCTTTAATTTTGACACAAATTTTTAAATTTTTTTAAGAGTTTTTCAGAACTTTTTGTCATTTTCTTTTATAGTAACAATCTTCATGAGATTATTGGAATGGTGATCATCACTGAGTTTTTTGATACATCTTTTGACATCTTCAAAATTGAGGTATTAACAGTTGCCCCTTGCTTCATCATAAATATAATTAAGTGGAATTTGTAAGGAAGTAACAAGTTAAAGGATGTTAAAGGATTAAATAAAATATTTTTGTCACTCGATGTTACAAATTTCGGGGAGGAAAGATTTTATCATAATAAGAACATCTTGAAAACACATACTTCAAAATAGAGAAAATTCATTTTTGAAAGCAAGAACACTAAATTAGAAAAATCTATATCTTATAATAAAAATTCTAGGTAGAAAATTAAGCTTAAAAACTATTTTAAGAAACTCTATAGTCTAACGTCAAACTTCTAGGCAAGAAAACTAAATTTCAAAATCAATTTAGAAAACTTTGTGTCCTAATGACAAAATCCTAGGTAAAAAAGCAACTTTTGAAAACTATTTGAAAAAATGGGTATCCTAGTGCCAAAATTATAATGAGAAACTAGCTTTGAAAACTATTTTGAAAAACTCTAGGCATAATACATCCATATCCCCCTGTACTTGCCACTTTTTATCAATTTAACACCTATACTTACAGTTTTGCTATTTAAACACTTAAACTTACCTAAAATGTAAATTTTAAACCCCTATCATCACATGTGATATGGAATAGCGAATCAACATGTGCCATATCTTAAGAGTTTGACTGAGCAAAACCTGTAAGTAGAGGTGTCAAAAATGATAAAAAGTGGCAAGTATAGGGGTGGTAAATATATTATATCATTAGATTAGTGTATTTTAGGCAAAAAGTGGTAAGTTCAATTGCTGAAATGGTAAAATTTTAAGTTGAAGTATCAAATTGACCAATTATGCCAAGTACAGCGGGGCTGCAGAAGTATTATGCCAAAACTCTATGTCCTAGCTCAAAATTTAAGGGAGAACACCACATTTGAAAATATTTTGAAAAACTCTATATCCTAGCATCAAACATTCTAAGGGAAAAAAACCATTTTGAAAATATTGACACTTGACATTTACATTCTAAGTGAGGAAAATAATTTTGAAAAAATATTTTGAATGAAATTAATATGTGGCTCAATATTAAAAATAATTTGTGAGAAAAAAGTTCTAGTATCAAAACTAATATTTTGCCGTTAAAACTAAATAAAACATTCTTCAATCATAAAATACAAGTATTGAATGCAAGTATCACAAAAGCAAAGGAAATATGCAATCAGATTAACAAGGCAAAGAGAAATTACATTGTAAACTTATCATAATAGTGGAGAGTAGGTATATTAAACTGTATGTATGGATGTAAGTCTTAACACTTACTCTACCCATCTATCTGGTCAAAGTTATTCACCATCTTAGGAAATTCAGATTACCATCTTATAGCAAAGTAGAGGGAAAAATCACAATTAAAATATAGAGGGATTCATTGTTGAGGATGTTAAAGATGTTAGAGATAAAGATGAGGACATCTAACGATTCTAGAGAGTAACATTTTAGCTTTAGGCTAAGGGCTTTGTAACTAGTAACTTGTTTAACACCATACACCAGGATTCTTTCATTTTTCCCATGGTACATTTCCAGAACTAATCCTAATCAATTTTAGACTGCTCGTAAGATGCCCCCAGTAGAGGATTCCCTTTAGAATCACTTTTCAAAACTTATATTCTTGTTGGCTGGTATTTAATTCAAGACTCCACGAGATCCATTGTCAAGGATGAAGACTCTAAAGGATAAGTAGGCATTAGATGATTCTGAAGATCTTTGAGTTTTTGATTAAGGCTTGTAACCTTAAAATCATTTGAATTCATAGTGTATACTTGGTGCTGATTACCTTTAAATTTCCCCCAAAATTAATGGTGGTGGTATTTAGACAATTTATGGTTCATCTTCCCATATATACATCCATTGTGATGCAAATTACTTCCTAGGAACCATTTATCAAAACTTCTATTAGTACATCAAAAATTCAATTGTCACATCATATCTCTTCTATTGATCTTTGTAGCATCATATTCACTAATCCAAAAAAGCTAGAAAGTTACACCATGGAATAAAGAAAAATTTTTCATTTTTCTCATTTTAGCAACTTAGTTCTCCTTAAACCTTAATTTGTTTAATGTCTTTCCATTTAAGGAAGAAAGTTGTAGCAAAAATTTTACACAACTTTTGACAATAAGAATAGCAAACTTGAGTACATTTAATTTTTGCATAACTGAACATTATAAATCGCTTTTGAAATTTTTCTTGTCATTAGGTAACTTTCTCTTATAAGTTTTCTAACTAACTATTTTATACTCTCTCTCTCTCTCTCTCTCTCTCTCCTTTTATTTGGTCATTAACTTTTGCTTAGACAACACTTTTACGTAGTTTTCTTCCTAGCAAGACATTTTTATTTATATTATTTTTATTATATTTTTGCCTCTAAATTTTTCTTAGATAGCTTCTTTATAGAGTTATCCCTAGTAAGGCTCTAATATAAAGTATTTTATGCACTCTATTCAAGTTGGGCTAATTTTTCTCCTTAAATTTATAGACTTTATTTCAACTGGAACTTATTCTCCCTTGTACATTTTGTCTTATGGTCCCCCTTTAAGATCATAATGTTGCTTATTTGCAGTTTAAAACAATGAGTCTTTTGAACCCAACAAATATTTTATGTCTTTTTTACTTTTTATTTTTTTTCTTTTTTACCCTCATTAGGAAAAATTTTAGATGCAATAAGAGATGTCTAACATTGTGCCAAAACAAAATGAGTTAATTTATGCAAAATACATGTAAAAAATATATTTGAAATAATTATCACAACCAACAAAATTAATTATGTAAACATCACACAAATAGGGAAAAGTCAAACTTTATTAGATAAAAATTAAAGAAAAGTAAATTACTACTTCCAAATGACTAACAATTATTGCAACCTAAAGCAAACCCTAAATCACTATAATTTATCCAGCATTGGTACTATTTATTAATGAGCATCCTTTATATCCTAAGAGAGTTGATCCAATTTCATTAATGAGAAGCATACATTGAACGAAGGAATGAGGCATGTGGTGGTAAGAACATATTAATTTTGGAGATTATTTTTTTTTCTACATGATTTTTATTCTAAAGGCTTATTTTGCATTTCCTTCATATTCTTGTATATTTGCATGAGTAAATGATGAAGTTTGTAATGATTGAGAAATTATTTAGGCAAAAGCTGAAGCCCAGGTTTTTACTTTAAATCCTCTAATTTTTTGCCTTAACTTCAGACCCCTAAATCTTAAGTGTTATATTTTCTTCAATCTCCAACCAAGTTGGTTATATTAATTCCATCAACATGTCATTAAAGGAGGCCAATAATCAAACTTTCCTAAAGGCCACTCTAATGATCCCTTATCCTCATTGGGTTCTTCCTCTTTCGTTAGCTTAATATTGATCACAAGAATAGATGGACTTAGTGGTGGGGCATTTTGATAGTTTGGAAGTGGGTTCTTATAGGTGTTTGGTATTCTAGTTTCAAGATCGGTGGTTTTTTTGAATCAATAAGGTTTGAATAGTATACTTAAGTCTAATATACCAGTTAGTGTCATGGCCTATGCATTAGTGGAATTTGCAATAAAGGTTAGGGTTAACATTAGTAAGGGGATATTTTCATAGTAAAGGGTAGATAAGGTTTCTCTCAATCAAGTCTTCCAAAATTTTAGAAAATCACTTGCCAAATTTGGAAAATCATCTAGGCTAATTAATAGGTTTAACTCAATTATACTTCTAGACTCTTGTTTGTCTTTGTCCCTATACTTGGCCCCATAAGACTTTTTCCTTTATTCAAATGCTTATGAGCTACTTTTTCCTTTTAAAGGCATTAGGAATTGCTCCACTATTTGAGCCTTTGTTAAATTAGTAGGCGTTATATAGGTGATATATTGTTGGGGATTTTCAGTGATGTTATAGTTCTTTGTGTTAGAAAGCTCGAACTTCTTTGGAAAAGGTTCTTCTTCTTCAAAATCCAGATCTTTAAAATCACCATTTAAATATATACATTTCCCCTTTATAACTTTCTACATTTGTGTTATTTTCATGTTTAGTCCATACTCTATTAGTTCGATAATCTTAATCATCCCCTGTATCATTTCCTTTATCACTTGTTTAATTGATTTCTAATCTCTACAAGCACCTCTTTTCTTAAAGCTTCAGGGGTCAAATTCTATTATCTTTAATATGTTTTGAATCAACTAAAGTCCTTTAAAATCTAGATTATAGAAAGCTCAAACTTCTTTGGCAAAGGTTCTTCTTCTTCAAAATCTAGATCTTTAAAATCACAATTTAAATATATGCCTTTCCCATTTATAACTGTCTACATTTGAGTTATTTTCTTGTTTAGCCCATACTCTATTAGTTCAATAATCTTAATCATCCCCTGTATCATTTCCTTTATCACTTGTTTAATTGATTTCTAATCTCTACAAGCACCTCTTTTCTTAAAGCTTCAGGGGTCAAATTCTATTATCTTTAATATGTTTTGAATCAACTACCATCCTTTAGATTGAGTTTAAATAGAAGATTATGATGATGATGAATCTATGGCTACAACACAAAGTGTTAGTATGATATATAAATGTCATGTATGCATGATATGCAACTCTTTCATATATAATAAATATCATAATATATATCAAAGACTAAAAATAAATAGCCTTCCAACCTTATTTTTCCCACACACATATATTCAATGGTAAGTCTTTTTCCCTAGGATTTTTTGTCTGAGCCTTAATTATCATCGAGGGATAATAAAATTGATGTGTTTGTTATTGCTCAAATGTAAAGAAAATAAGTAGCCTTTTTCATTGATAAAACTAAAGTCTATTTAGAAATAATGGGCCATAACAAAAAGAGTATAGAGCCCAATCTCATATGGCTCACTAATCCATCATTATAGTTCCAGGATTTATAGATAAAAGGACTATATGGGATTAATACAAATGAGCTAAGTATTAGGTAAAAGTCTTAGCCTCCCAAATCAGTATATCTCTTGTACGTCTCCCCACTTAAGGGTCTATATAACATAGGATTAGTACATGTCATGAGTGATAATAATCAAATACACCATTATCATATTAGAGTATAATAAGGCAGTTTCATATTTATTGAGACATTATGTTTGAGTGTACTAATGCAAAGGAAATGATTAATGAACAAACAACCATAGTAAATACAACATTTGAATTACTATTTTTACCCCTAGTTGAGTTAGCCACTATAAATGGTAAGGTTTGTTGCATGTCCAAGTATTCAGTAACTACGACACTATACAAGTTTTACAATCCACTTAGAAGATATGAAACTAACCACAAAGGGTAGAATCAGAGAATGAGTCATCACCTGGATAATTAAGCAAGACCACCAAGTTTCACAATAACCAGATTTCATAGAGGGCCAATAACCGCCATTAGAGACTGAGTTTAAAAAGTGAACCTCCATTTTTATTTTACTTATTATAGATGTTTACTATTTTTAACCATTTTCTTATTACGTGTATAATTCCATTTTTAACATAAAACATAATTATATATATTGTAGTACCCTCAAGTACCATAATATTAATCATATTTGTGGCATAATAAAAAATTTTTCCATGAATAAAACATATGTTTTAGCACTTACATAAAATAATGTTTGAATACAAACATCAAGCACAAATGATAGCAATATCTAATTATGCATACACCGAACTCATCACTGGCCCACCTGATAGCTCTATTGCATGCAGATATCGAATCAACTATTGCTTATCCTGAAAAAGAAAATAATTACAAAGGAATGAGCTTGTAACTCAGTAAGTAGCAACTAATATAATTAAAAAAGTCTTTTCAAGAACTAATTAACCAAAAATAATTAGTTCAACTAAAAGTGGACCACACGGTCATATATCTGCTTTAGGCTGAATTGGTGAGCGCTAGTGTCTGCTCGCAGCCAAAATTTTAAGTTAGACATGCTGTGTCTTAATGCACAGTCCGAGACACTCCCATGTCTCGACCCGTGTTCTCAACCTGATAACTTCTCAACCTTATAGCTCATTTCACAAAAGATCAAATAGCATACAACCATTCCTTAATATACTATCATTTTAATTCCATATAAATTTATCTCATTCATATAAACCACATAAAACCATCTTATACAAAAAGTATACCAACATATTCTAAAGCATACTCAAATATACATTAAGTACATCAAATGAGTTGATGCTCATATCATATTCTTTCATAAGCCAATTCTTAACATTTATATGTACTTGTCACCCACTAAACATTCATATATATATAAATAAACATACTTGCAATCATTACTTCATATTCTTGCATTCACAACATTTCATTTAGTCTTGTCGACAGACACTTAGCCAATCGACTTAATATAATTTAAACTTATCGATGGATACTTAGCCAATCGACTTCATCTTGTTTAATCTTGTCGATGGACACTTAGCCAATTGACTTCATATCATCAATCAACATTGTCAACGGTCACTTAGCCGGTCAATATAACTAATCTTACACATTGTCGACGGTCACATAGCCAATCAACACACTCAACATTACTCATAGTCGATGGTCACAAAGCTAATCGACATAATCAACATTACTCATAGTCGATGGTCATAAAGCCAATCGACATAATCACATTTCTCATAGTCGATGGTCACAAAGCCAATTGACATAATCAAATATCATATCCACATTTCAATAGCCCTTCACAAATTCACCACACAATCAACCACAAGTTTCAATATTAACATATCTCACTTCTTACCACATCAAATGACTTATACCAATCAACATAGTAATATCATTCAATTATAAAAAAGAAATAATATGTATATATAGGTATTATATTAATAATTACTTACATTTCCAATAGCAACCCATATATCATAACTCATCTATTGTACATAAGGCTTTATTATAAGAACCAAATCTATCAAAAATTTGACAGAATCTCCTCTACAATATAGACATCTCCCTACTAAAGTAGGGCCAATCCTATAATTAAATAACTACACTTTTATAAAAAATCTCAATTGGGGCTCAATTATCCACCACACTACAATTAAATTTAACTGAGCATCACCATCATATTATTATTGGTCAGACATGAGCATTGCCAAGATCACAATGCATTCAAATTAATCTTCTCATCATGTATATTTTTCACATATAATACTCAATCTTCATATACTTATTGCACCTTCACATCAATATAATATGCCCTTAATAATTCTAAAGGCACAACTCATTTAATCCATTATATATGAAGAATTATATAATTTATTCAATTAACCAAGATAATACATTTATATCATTATAACTTTAGGTTATAAAGGAAATCAATATATAATTTGTTAGTAACTACTTACTAAAGGTACTTTCCACTTTAAATAAGAAGAGCTTTTCTAGTTGATTAAACCTTCCTTGCCCCTTGAACTCCTACACAAAGTCATAAATTAAACACACATACACCATTCATCATTCCTGTATTTCGGCTCAATTAGTGCAATTTATCACCTCCATATGATATATTCTAAAATTTTACACTTAAATCCTTTGGCTCCTATTTTAATACAGGAGCTAGGACTATGAGTCTATTTTAATTTTCAATTAGAATTACTTAATTTGGATGTATATAAAATAAATTATGAATTTTTAACTGAAACCGGATCACA
>CATIWO010257249.1:0-21259 GCA_949673435.1 Macaranga tanarius | reverse complement strand
AAACAATTCACTCTGCAATAATGTTAGAATAAGTGGCCATTAAGTTCAAATTTCCACCAATTGAGTAATGAAAAGAAAACTACTATATAATGAAAAAATTACTGACATCAAAGGTTGCAACTCCATCTTTCATGACAATGCCAGTTGGTGGTTTGTTTGCCTTGTATGCCTTTGCTTTTCCTTTTGCCTTCGTTGGTTTTATTGAAGACCCAACATCTGCTTTGGTCTTTTTACTTACTGAATGTGCACCAATTCTTAAGCCTATAGCTTCATAAATGCTTTTTGTGAAAGCTTGAAAGTCTGGTGTAGCAGAACTGCCCTCTGTCTGTAAAACATGAAAACAAAAAACTAAAGATTAAGTAATTTCAACTGCACGTGTTAATTTCAGTTAATAACCAAATTTACAGACAAACCACATTCTCAAATGATGTTGCATCTTGTGTACAAGGCTGCACATGAAATGCAAGAAATTTTAGGTTAGCTTATTATTATTCTCAACTGACATAAATAGAAATTAACTGAATATGGTAAGAATACAAACCTGTTGTGAAGCTGATGCAGTGTTTTGCATTGGAGAGTTCACTGAAGTGGTCTGAGATGACTGTGTTGCAGGATTTGTGGCATTTTTCTTCTTGCATGATGCTTTATTATGTCCAAATTCTTTACACACACTACACATGATCATAGTCCCTCTTCTTGAAATCAAACCAGACTTCTTTGGTTCATCTGGATCTTTTCTTCTTGATGTTTTTGGTCTACCCAATTTTTTCTTTTTTTCAGGTGGCTCAATGGTTGGCAGTCCTGATTTCTTCCATAGTGTTTCTCCCTTCATTGGTGGCATGAGGTGCTGGTAAGCTTTAATGAATGCATCCTTTTTGTACCAAGGACACACTTGATCTTCCAACTTCAGTCCAAGCTGATAAATTGCACATAGAGCATGAGGGCAAAGTATGCCACTAATGTCCCATGACCTACAACTGTAAGATCTCTTATCAACATGGACAATGTGATTATGTTTGCCTTCACTGCTTTCAAAATAAGTTCCACCATTCCATTACATATGGTAATTAAAGGCCCTTTCCATATTCTTCTTAATCTTATGAATACAACTTGGGATTAGCTCACTTGCCTATTTTGATGCCCAATTATGCCTTGTCTTCATTCTGTTCATCATAGTTAGTTTAATAGCTTCCAATATATGAACAATGTGTTTCAGTCTAGCATCCAAGATAATGCTATTAAAACTCTCACACATGTTATTGTCAATAACATCACATTATGAGGCAGCACTAATGAATGCCCTACACTATGTGTGTTGTGGATAAACCAATAAGTCTTCAATACAGCCAGATGCCATTTCTTCTAACTCTTCTAAGCCATCTAGAAATATCTCATAGTATGGACTCTTGGCTACTTTCCAAAATTGCTTTCTGAGTTCAATTCCTCTCTACCACTTTTGCCAATTGGAAAATATGTGCATAGCACACACCTATACTCGGCTTTTGGCAGATAATTCTTCACAGCATACAATAACTCCTTTTGCATATCACTTATTATAGCCATCCCTGCACCATCAGTCAGTCCCAAGTCTGCTTTGAGTAACTCTATAAAACACATCCAAGATTTTTTGCATTCAACCTGAACAACTGCCCAGGCAATAGAGAATTGTTGATTGTTACAATCGCGTCCAACTGCTGTCAATAATTGGCCACCACAATATGTCTTCAGAAAGCAACTATCTAATCCTATCACAGGTCTACGCCCTTCTTTCCACCCCATCTTCATTGTGTTAAAACAAACATAGAATTTATCAAACATATTTGTACCACTTTGGGTCAGCATAATACATGTTGAACCAGGATGCGTTTGCCTTAATTCTGCAGCATAGTCTTATAGTTGTGCATACTGCTCAATATAATTACCTTACAACTTAGTGAGGACTTTTTTCTTTGCTCTTTTCATCATGTGATACCCAACATTAAATTTCAGGTGTACTTTTGCTTTCGTAACCAATTCAGTCACCTTTGTTGCTGGATTCGATTCTATGGTTTTCTTCAGATATTGAGCAAGAAATTTGCATATTATTCTTCTACTCTTGAATTGCTTCACACAGTTATGTTTTGGAATGTACTTCTTCACCTTAAAATTGCCACTGCTATTCTCTAAGCTTATAAAATACATCTAAGGGTAGGCCTTATAACAACAAACTGCTCTTACCCTACTAAGTTCATTCTTCAAAAATTTAATATCAACTCCCCTTACAATTGAATACTTAGTGCATGCAAATATAAACTCTTCTACACTCTTAAATATCATACCAACAAGAAAAGTTGGCATATTTACACTTGCATCATAAACAACAACATTACTTCTTTTTCTTCTCAGAAATGCATTGCCCTCTTAATCAGACTCTTCCTCAAAATTATCTTTATTATGGTTGTCCTCATACTCCATATCAGTTCTAATAACTTCAGGCTCCTGAGTTCCATAATCACTTGCGGCATCATCTCCAACTGCCTCTATAACAACATCAGCCTCCCCTTCACTTTCATCTGTATTATCTTTGTTCTCTTCAATATAAGTCATTTTTTTTTACTTCTAGCTTGTACTAACTCTTCATCACCAGCATCAGAGTCTACATCAGCATCAATAACAAATTCCTCACTAGTATCTTCATTAATTCTATCATATACAGTCCCTGCCACTTTACTAGTTCCCTGTTCACCAACTATTCCAATTAATTTTCTCTTTTTGTCTCTTAAGTCACTTTGTGTTTTCTTACAACCAACCTACACATTAATATACCCATCACCTCTATTCCTATTCTCACCACCTACAGCCTCCTTATCACTTATTTTATTAACAAATAACTCCTCTTCAATGAAAATGTCCTCCAACACTGTATTTTCATTCACATTTGCTTAACGTTCATTTACTGGATGAGACACATTCTCAGCCACATTCACTGGACTCTTACCCACATTTTGACCCACACTCTCACCCATATTCTCACTTGCATTCTAACCTATATTCTGACCCACACTCTCACCCACATTCTCACCAATATTCTTACCCACATTGACTAGATCATACACATTCTCTGCCTTTTTCACTAGATCATACACATTCTCAGGCTTATTTTCAAACAATGGCATATTAACTAAATTAGGCACATCTAAAGCATGCTCATAATAAAAATCAATATTTATATTTTGACAAGCCTTCAAAATTGCATGTATCCCACTATCATTGTTGACTAACCTCAAATCTGTTTCCAGTTTCCCCCCCAGTTCTAACTAATATATCTTTGGTACATTTCCATAGCTAAGCAGACTCACCATTTTAACAATCCTAAAATAATGCAGTTTATCAATATCATAAAGAAAGAATTCTTCAACTTCACTGTTTGAATACCTCAGTATAGGATCCCTCATAAAAGTCCCTCCATGATGAATTTTAACATTTTCTTCAATGGATTCCATTTGAGTAAAAGATCAAGAAATAACAATCAAAATTTTTATATTGCACGTTGAAATCACATCACAAAAAACATAGATAATATTTACGTACCTTAAACTCAGATTTGCACCAAATAATTACACTTTTTTCTTCAACGATATTATAACTTTAATTGAAACCCTAAATTGATCATTTGTTTTTTGCATTTTTGCTTTTGTTTTTTGCATTTTTCTACTACGATTTGAGACTGGATTCTGCATTTTTTTCTTTCTTTCAAAATTATAGGGTTTTTGCATCAGGGGAAATTGGGTAGTTTCATGAAGGCTCCCCATGGTCAACACCTGTCAGCCATTCCTGTGCCAAAATAATAAATTTATTTTTTACTTCATTCACTTACTGGAGAGCGTGAATAATAAATGCACAGGCCTAGGCTGAAGAGGGGCCTAATAGCCAAAATTAGCATCTCTTTGGGCTTAATAATCCAGAAAGTCAATTTTGGGCTTAATTACACCTCGGGTTATAGTTCAGGAGGCGAATTGCCACTTTAGCCGTAATTTTACTCCAACCCATTACTTCATTTTTAACTTTAAAAAGAATATTATTCATTTATTCCTTTTTATATTTTTATGTTGTTTATATATTAGACGTTGTTGACCATTTGCATGATCATCATGTTGATTAATCAAATCAACTTTTATTTTGACTTTAACAATCAAGTTTAGTTGCTAACTTTTTTATTTAAGTGTGATTATAAGTTAGATTAAAATCTTTGATAAAACAAGCATTAAAGGTTGAATTAAAGATCAAATGAAGCCCTCAAAGATTCTCTCAAATGTCCTTAAAAGTCATATTGATGATCATAACTCAAGAGAGGTCAATTGGAGCTAAAAATATGATATTTTCTACAAGTCAGTCACCTCTCACGACCCTAAAGGTGCTCCTCATGATCCTGAAGAGCACCCGAGCCAAGCTCCGTGTTCAAGGTGCCTAAAAGTCCAGTAGGATACATGGCCAGAGACATGTCCGTATATGAATAGACATCAGACTGTATAATATTCTATCTCAAAATCATAGTCAAAACATGCTCATGTCTCAATAATAATATTCTATCCGATTTTTGTATTTAAATAGGAGTTTTTCTTTATGTTTTTTATTCTAATTAGGAATATAGTTGTTTATTCTTAAAAAGTTATTTTCTTTTAGAATTAGTTTAGATTTAGGATTAGAAGTCTATAAATACTTCTAAAAATATTATTTTTCATAATATAGATTGATATTGATTATTTTCAAATTTAGATTTGAATTTTCTTGAGTTCTTTCGAGAGCTATCTTCGAATTTGCTTCGAGCGTGTTGTGAATTCAACCCTTTGATAATTAGAGTTCTTAGCTGTAATTAGATAACTATTGGGTTCTAATTCTTTTTAGGTTATACTAGATAGATCCTTGGACAAGGTTCTAATAGATTGTTACAGTTCCTAGTTGTTAGATAACTAGAGGGTTGTATTATATGAGAAGCCGCTCACGATCTTGAGGAGCTCTCCAATAAATATATTTGAATATAATGGTCATATTTTTGACACTCACAATCCCGAAGGTGCCGCTCACAATCTTGAGTAGCTGAAATCCTGTAAAAAATTAAAATGAAATTAAATGAAGATGGAAGTATTTTTAGATGTTTTTGGGGATTTCTAACAACTATTTTTGAGGTCCTACTATAAATACTTACTTTAAAACTTCATTTAAGAGTTTAGTGGGTTGTTAAAAGCAATTAATTCTAAGCATACATCAAATTCCTTTTAAACTTCATTTAAGAGTTTAAATCATAACATCAAGTTAAACTAACATAATAACAATATAAAATATATAAAATTTAGATTTTTGTTCTTTTAAATCATAAAAATTATCTACAAATGAATCTAAGCTAAACTTTTTGAAAATTTATTTTTCAATATACACTAACACACAGTCCGAAAGAAATTCATCTTCCATCTTATTATATAGCGTTGTCTTGACAATATTCATCGTTGAAAATGATCGTTCCATTGTAGATGTAGAAACTGGAAGTGTGAGAATAAGAATTACCACCCTATACATAAGTGGATAGGTTTTTGATTTTTTAGTTTCACCATCCATTGGCGTAAATCAGAAATAGTTGACAATGTTTTAAAATCATAAAGTTGTCTTACATGTTCAAAATGCTAAAATTGCACCTTCAATTGTAACATCTCATGCTCTGTAAAGTCTTATGGGTAAAAATTTTGTACCAACTTATGAATATCATCAATTCTGAATGACAATTGCATCTCTCTTAGATCCAAAGTTGAACTAAGAATAAGTAACTCCACTGCGTTGTCATTGAACTTATTGTTCAATTCTTGTAATTAGGTATCTATCACAATATTAAAAATGTCAACTTTGTAATAATGCTCTATTGTAATATCACTGTCTTGATGGTGAGCCCTTCCTCTTCTTACAATATAATGAGCACTCAAATCAGGCATAGGTATATTAACTGCTTTATAAAAAGATTTCACCCTTACAAGTAAGTCATCCCATCCATCATCTCTTAATTTTTAAATCAATGCCTTAGTAGATGAAACAAGATGGATTGCATTCAAAATATCCTGAGATTTAAGTTGTAAGGCCTGGTAAAGTAAGTTAGAAATCCCTAAAATTTTTTCCATGAGATGCAAAATAAAAAAAAATTCAAAAGAAGTCATTGCCTCATATGTTGCATCCGCTTCTCCACACTAAGCATGTGTAGCCCTATCCTCAATATTGTTCAGCAAAACTTCACATGTTGCATTAAACATTTTGATTAAACTAGAAATAGATTTTAAATGAAAACTCCAATGAGTATCACCTACCCTTTGTAAAGAACTAATTTGGTTAAGTCCTTTTCCACTCTCAAGTACATCATTTGCAGGTAAATGAGCAATGTTTTCAGCAGGGGCTACTTTCAATTAGGCATTATGCTTGCATAAGGCACCAATAATGTTGATGATATTGTGTAGCTTGGTGAAAAAGTAATGAATAGGGATAACTTCCTTTGATGCCACAACTAATACCAATTGTAAATAATGTGCAAAACAATGAACATAGTAAGCATAAGGGCATTCATTTAAAATTAATGCTTGTAAACTATTCCACTCTCCTCGTATATTACTTGCACCATCAGAACCTTATCCTTGAATATTTTGAAAATTAACATTATGTCAAGATAGGACTGAAAAGATTGCTTCTTTCAATATTGATGCAATAGTGTCCTTAACATGAACAAGCCCAAAAACCGCTTTTGCACATAACAATTTTTGTCAATAAATCTCAAGACAATTGACATTTATTCCTTCTTAGACTGATCTCTAGCTTTATCAATAATTATATAAAATTTTGCATCATTAATTTCCTCATGAATAATATTCTTGATTTTAGATACTATGACTTAGAATATTTGTTTTTGCATTCCTAGTGATATGTATATGGCATTTATTAGAGCTTTATATATAACTTCAACTACTTTGTCAGTGTAAGATCCTATAAAGCTTAAAAGTTCTAAAAACTTTCCACAATTGATTGATGTTTTAGACTCATCATCACCTCTTAAAGCACATCTTTGAAATGCAAGCCACCTGGTTGCATCAATTGACGCCTTTAGTCGAAGTCTATTTTCTATAATTTCTTGAGATGTAAAATTGTGAAAACTATTCATAATATGAGATGATTGATTCATGAGATCTGCACATGCTTTCTCTACATTTCGATGAGGAGATGTGAGATTTTTTCTATATGTGCTAAAAAAGCACAATTTTTTTGATCTCTCACCTTCTTCCATATTTGAAATCCTTTAACAATGAATGCATCTGATCTAGAAAGTCCATTTTTTTATGGAATAGATTATATGGCAGACAAAATGTAACATCCTTATTAAGAGAATATTTTAGCCGTGATGGAAATAACTTAAACCATGATGGCTGAAATCTAAGAGCATGTTTTTTACCAGACTTTGGTTATTTTGAAAGTATACATTGGTATGGACCATTCTTAATATAAGCTCTCCGAATTTCATCACATTGGTCAATAGAATACTCCCATATTTGTGGTCATAATCATGGATCATGTTGCAATAAATTGATATCAAACCCTTCTTTCATTTCAACTCTTTGAGACTTTATAGGACGATTATCGACAATCAAAAATTGACATCTATAGAAGAACTCGACTTCTTAGTATATTTTGAAAATTTATCATTCATGCTTTTATAGAATGATTCGATTGTAGATGGTTTCTCCATTTATAAAAAAACAAACATAGTTAAATAAAGTATAATTGTCTAAATTATTCAAGCATACAACCAATTATATGGTTTTTTTTAATAATTTAAACAACAACTAAAATTTTTTGAGCAATAGTTAAAATGCTCTCATTCATATCAATTTAAGCAAAATTGCATACCTAAAATTAGCACCAATCTCTAGTTGATTTAATCAAACTTATAGAAATATAGCAACTTTGATGATCAATAGGCTGTTTATAAAAAAAATAAAATAAAATTAATAGGCTGCAATAACATCTAAAAAAATCATCATCATTATAAAAATTAAATATGTTTGATTGACATCAAGTCGGTCAAAATTACAAATCTAAAATTAACTAAATTATAGTTTAATTATTTGATTTTATACATAAATAAAAAAAGTCACAATCCGGGTAAAATTCGGGAACACTTTTACAGTAATTAGATCCACGGAGGGAGCCCAACAGCCATCCTCAGAGATTGGGTCCGGAAATTGGGTATGAACTTTTGAATGCCCCATCTGACATTGCGATCGGCCTCCGTTTATTTTTTATGTTTTATTATTTTTTATTATTTAATTACTCATTAAAAATTCATTCCATTTAACTAAAGGATTAAATCTAATTAAATAATATTCTTATAATAAATTTTAGAATATAAAATATCTGAATTCAATGTATAAAAAGATAAATTGTAAACTAAATAAATTAAAAGATGAGATAAATTAAGAGGCACACCTGGTAAACTGATGAAGAAAGAAGAGAATGCTGAAGTTGATTATCGAGTGAAGCTACTATAATTTAGGGCTGGCAATTCATGTCATCGTATCATAAACGGGTCATGTCAAGATACGATAATAACACAGATATGGCTAACCCGAACACAACACATTTAACTAATCGTGTCAAAACTTCAAATCCAAACACGGATACGTTTAATTAACGGGTTACACAATACGACACATTTAACATGTTTAACTTATACAGGTTTAAATATGTTACGGTAACACGACACGACATGTTTAATCTATTTAACTTATATAGGTTTAAATGTGTTACATGCATACACACGACACAATACGTTTAATGTATACAGGTCTTAATGTGTTATAAATGCGATAAGGACATGTTTACACATGTTTAGACATGTTTAACTATTAAATTATAAAATAATAAAATATCATAAAAAATTCTATTTAAACATATAAAAAAATAATATTATGTGGTACAATTTAAAATTAAATTCTAAATTAAACATCCACACAAATTCAAAGTATCATTACAATATTTTAAAATTTCATACTACATACCAAATTGTCCAAAAATACAAAAAATAAATTGTCCAAAAACACAAAAATAAAAATGATAATTTAATTTTCCTTGAGAAGTTTGATCCAAAACTTCTTGATCAACTTCAACCACGTCATCATCTCCAACAATCGTCATATTACTTGATTCGAGATTGATATTAATGTTATCTGAATCCATTTGTAATTTTAATTTGCAATTATAACATGAGAAATTTACGAGATAGTGAAAACCAAAAAAATAAACAGGACAGTGACCAGATTCCTGGAAACTCTCTTATATTTATGGGACAGTATAAACCAAAAAAAAAAATATGCAGGACAGTGACCAGACTCATGGAATATAACTGCATTTAGGCTGAGGTAGCTCTCTTATATTTTCCATTACACAAATTCTCTCCTGGAAATAAACCAATCAGTGCATCCATATAATTTTAGATATCTAAGTTCAAGAATACCAGTCACCAGACTGCACATTAAGAGTGCGTGTTTTTAACTTGAGGAACATCAAAAAATCCGATTACCAACAAATCAAATTACCAGAAATCAAGAAATTAGATTACCAAAAAATTCAAAAAATTAAGAAATAAAAAAATTAAATTACCAGAAATCAAGAAAATCAAAAAATCAGATTACCAATAAATTCAAAAAATCAAAAATCAAAAAAATTAAAAAATCAAGAACCAACAAATATACAAGAAACGAAGAAAGCATTATACAATTTCTATGATGTATGATGTGCAGCGTCGATCTTGTGATGTGTAGTATGACAGTGAGAAGGGACAGTGAGCAGCATGATAGTGAGAAGGGGACAATGAGCAGCGTGATAGTGAGAAGGGAGCATGACAGTGAGAAGGGAGAAGGAGGTAGCGGCGTGAAAGAGGTAGCGACGTGACAGTGAGAAGGGAGAAGGAGGTAGCAGCTGAGAGAGTTTTTAGGGCCGAAGAAAAATAATAGTGATTTAGGGATAATTTTATTAAGTTTAGGATTAATTTGTACCATCAAAACTACTTAGTTTTAATGAAAACGACGTAGTTTTCATGAGTTTAGTTATATTTTATTTTTAGGGTTTAGGTAGTTTTGATGAGTTTATTTTATTTTTTTACACTTCAAAACTATGTAGTTTTAATAAAAACTACGTATTTTTGATGGGTTTAGGTATTATAAAATTAATATCTATTAATATTTTAATATTAATTTAATAAAATTAATATTTATTAATAATTTAAATGTTAATTTAATGAAATATATAATTCTATCTTTAATTAGTACTAATGCTTAATATGATATTAGTTGTAATGCCTACAAAGTAGGGGCATGCAATTTTATGCATTTCTTTATATATTACTTGTTAAGAGTACACTTGATGTATTAAAACTTATTAGGTATGAAGCATATGAATTTCAAGCATATTGTGAATAATTCCTTGTTGAATCATATATGAACCATTGGAGCTTGTGGTGAGGGTGAGATATTGTGGAAATAGATTTTGAGTGTTGGTTAGGGCTAAGAGTAAGGTAGTAAGGACTAGAGTGATGCATTTATAAGTTTTAAGGCTAGATGGGAAGAGTGGCAATTCATTAAGGAGCAAAATAGATATTTAATTATAAATATCATAATATTTGCCTCTCTCTTCTTCCTCTCCAATGTGAATTGGCATTTATTGCATGAAAAAGTTATTGAGAAAGAAGGGTGAGTTGCACTTAATTATCTTCAAAGAAATCTAGGGATTTGGGGAGAGAGAGAGAGAGTGGATTGGCTATGGAATTCAGAGCTAGAGTTGTAACCTTTAACGTTAAAGAACATCATTTGGAAAGCTAGTTGTGTTTTTTATTGAGTTATGTTTGATTTTGAGGGTGTGGATTTCGTGCTCTATTTTTACTAGAATTTCAACCTCCGTGTTTTTATTATAACTCGAGCTATAGAGCTCCAAATATTATTTTGTTTGATGCTAGAGAAACTTTAGAGAGTTCTCTAAAAGTCTCAAGCTTTGTGTTTGAGTAAAATTTACTGTTTGAATGGTCAAATTGGACCAGACATTTGATTGCTCTTTTATGCATACTGTGTGACATGTTCTTACTTATTTTGCCATAAGTAATTCTCTACATGTGATAATTGAGTGATTTTAATTGATTTTGAAAGTAGACTCATGTGTGTTAAGTTGGTGTAAAATTGGTGATTTTTAGATGTGTGTGTGATTGTTGAGAGCAATATGAACATCATATATTAAACATGCTAAAAATAAAGTATGATCGGTTATGTGATTTTTGTATATTGCCTATATGGTGATGGTTAGAGGTTTAGAGGATTATGTATGTGTATGTTTGAATAAATATATTGGATGAATAAGATATATATTCATAAGATTGAATTGTGAACAAATGATAGGCGAGCCGGAAGCCGGTGGAAGCAGAGCCCACTAGAGGAGTCGTTGCACTCTAAGTTGGAAAGCTTTTTACAAGTAGTTACTAATATAATTATACCTAAAATTCTCTATTTATGTTAAAATATTTATGCTTATGCGAATTTATGAGGTTATTAATATTACCGTTGAGTTATGTGTATAATTATTATTAATTGATTTGAAATGGTTGATGTTACTTAGAAGAAGTAACATGGTGATGAATTAATATATATAAATGAGATGTTGAAGTGTATGTGAAGTGAGTTATGAGCCGGGCAGAGTTTAATGTGTGCGAAGTGAGATCTGAGCTGGGTGGAATAGTGTGTGTAAAGTGAGACATGAGCCGGGTGGAAAATTGGCAAAGCCAATGTGAATGAATTTATGAAATAATGGTATACGAGAATATATCATAAGTGGTGAGGATGAGTCGGGTGAATATTGTGAGATGTTGAAATATGATTGAGATGAAATAAATATGTGTCGACTTATATTTATGCACACATATGAATGATTTATTATTTGATAGTGAGTTATGGAGTGGTTTGAGCCACTTGGAATTTTGTAAATGTTGATATTAGGTGATGAACACAGGCTGAGACACGGGCGTATCTTGAGCCGGATGATAAGACACGGGCGTGTCTAAGGTGATATTTTTGTCCATAGAAATACACGGGAAAGAACACGGGCGTGTTCTTGACCATGTAAACATGCTGAAATTTGGGCAGAGAAATACATAGGCAGAGACACGGCTTGTCTGTGACTGTGTTTGGTTATAATAAGATTGGCAGTGAGATGCATGGGTCGAAACACGGCTGTGTTTCAGACCGTATATCGATTATGTTTTTGGTCCAGAGAACTATATGGGAAGACACACGCCCATGTAGTTCATATATTTATTTATTCTTGTTATTTTATGTTAATTAGTTCTTGAGAAGTTAGAGTATGCTTATATTAGATATTACTTATTGAGTCGCAAGCTCATCCCTTTGCAAATTATTATTTTTCAGGAATTATTGTAGAAGATCTTGAATTTGCATTATTCGGTGTTTATAGGCATTTCTCAAGTGGGCCAGTGACGAATAATTCATGCATAGGTTCAAGGATCGCATTATGCATCTTAGTCCATTGGGTTGATCATAACATTTTATAGTAATGGGTTGTGAGAAAGGTTACAATGTAATTGTAACTTAAGTCCTTGTTGTATATAAAGTTTTTATTCTATTCAACTTTCCGATATAGAGTATGCTTTAATCTTGTGATTTCATGTATGTTAATGAGAGGGGGCATCACATTTAGTGGTATCAGAGCGGGAATTAGATTTAGAGGACATAAAAGCATATTGCATATATATTTCATGCCATGAGGTATAGATTATGAGAAATGCATATGATTAATATGTGTTTAAAAACATATGTTGTTGGATGGGAGAGCATAATGCACATCGCACTAGCCCCAAAGAGTCCTCAGAGTCTATGCATGGTCATACAAACATACCCGTATTGAATGAATTGGAGAGATTGTAGGCTCCACAAATGACTAAAAATCCTTTTATGAGGGAGTTTGTACAAATGATGAGAGAAGTGAAGCAAACATAAAGTACATTAGATGAGAATTTTGAGAAGATACGGAAGTAAGGTGCTAATGTTTTCACAGGCACTACGGATCTAGCAGTGGCTGAGAAGTGGCTCTGGAGTACTAAGAGAATCTTAGATCGGTTTGATTGCACAACTGAGAAAAGAGTCAGTTACGCAGTATCGCTATTTCAATAAGATGCATGGAATTAGTGGGAAACAGTGCCAAGGAGCTGTGACATACCCATGAAGGTGACTTAGGTTGAGTTCTTAAGAGAGTTTGCAGAAAAGTATACACCTGCGGTATATCGAAACAAAAAGAAGGTTAAATTTCTTGAACTTCAATAGAATGACCTCTCGGTTACAAATTATGAGATGAAATTCATGAGATTATCTAGATATGCTCCGAAAGAGGTGGCTACCGATGAATCAAAGAGAGACAAATTTGAGAGGGGGCTAAAGTTAGAAATTCGAGAGAAGTTGGTAGTGAAGCCTCAGTCATATAGAGAATTGCTAGAGACTGCAATTCGGGCTGAAGAAATAATAGTGGAGAGAACCACCTTAGAAGCAAAAAGAAAAAGTGTCACTGAAATATTTACTACGCCATTCCGAGCAGGTGGTGCCTCATCCTTTAGAGGTTCTGGATCTGGATCTTTTAGAGTTAGATTCAGAGGGCGTAGTATTAGTCAGTCTGGTAGGACAAGGGGAAGGTCCTATAGTAGAGGCTCTCCGAAGGTTTTGAAAGTAGAAATGGCTCAGCTATGTCAGTAAGAAGTACTTTCTCTTCGGCTTGTTCTAGATGTGGTAGAGTGCATACGAGTGAGTGTTGGGGACCGAGGCCTAATGTATGCTATTACTGCAGTCAGCCGAGGCATTTTATAAGAGATTATCCTTAAGGAGAGGCGTGGATCAACCTCAAGCTACAGGACAAAATAGTATGGGAGAGAATGAGCCACAAGTGACCTTTGGTCGAGGAAGAGGCAGGGGTAACTGTGGAGGAGGAGTGGGCACTACCACTTAATCGGGAGTAGTAAGACAACTATAGAGACAAGCTCGGGTGTATGCCATTACCTGACAGGAAGCTCCTATAGCACCAGATGTTATCACTGGTATTTTTCCTATATTTGATCAAGATGCACTTGTATTAATTGACCCTGGGTCTACATGTTCATTTATTGCTTATGATTTTATGTCACGCATAAATGGCATTGTTAAATCGTTAGGGTATGATGTGTGTGTCTCTATGCCTGCTAGGGGTGTTGTGAGTGTGAGTACAATAATGAGGAATTGTCCAATTACTGTAGATGGTGTCACTATGCATATAAACTTAATTATTATACAATTACGGGAGTTTGATGTGATTTTAGGAATGGATTGGTTATCAAAGTATCATGCTGTAGTAGAATGTCAAACGAAAGAGGTGGTTAGGAGTATATTAGGGCAAAGAAAAATAGTGATTGTGGGGAAAAGCAAAACAGTTCCGACTTGTTTGATCTCAATAGTCACAGCTTTCTGATTGATAAGGGAAGGGTGTGATGCCTATCTAGCTACCATAATTGATACGATAAAAGTTAGTACGGGGGTGATGGAAGTACTAGTAATTAGAGACTTTTCGGACGTGTTTTTAGATGAGTTGCTGGAATTACCACCGTATAGAGAAGTGGACTTTAAGATTAAAATATTTCCAGGGGAAACACCTATTTCTATTGCACCATATAGAATGGCCCTACTAGAGTTAAAAGAGTTAAAGAAACAACTAGAAGAATTATTAGAGAAGGGATTGATTCCACCAAGTATTTCACCGTAGGGAGTATCGGTCTTATTTGTGAGGAAGAAAGATGGAAGTATGAGGTTGTGTATCGATTACAAGCAACTGAACAAGATAACTGTGAAAAATAAGTATCCATTGCTAAGAATTAATGATTTGCTTGATCGGCTGAAGGGAGCCAAGTTGTTTTCAAAAATTTACTTGAGATCACGATACTGGCAACTTAGAGTGGGTGAGTCATCTATTCCTAAAACAATATTCAGAATGAGATATGGTCACTATGAATTTATGGTATTGCCGTTCGGACTAACTAACGCTCCAGCCGCGTTTATGTCCTTGATGAATAAAATATTTCAATGGTACTTGGATCAGTTTATAATTATTTTTATCGATGATATATTGATCTATTCACCAAGTCAAAAGGAGCATGAGCAATATCTTCAGATAACACTACAGATATTCTGAGAAAAATAGTTATATGCTAAATTCTCCAAGTGTGAGTTCTGGATGAAATAAATAGCTTGTTTGGGACATGTGGTCTCGAAGAATGGTGTTCAACCGGATCAATCTAAAATTGAAGTAGTGATGGAGTGGGAACCACCTTAGAGTGTGACTGAGGTTCAAAGTTTTCCAGGATTAGCGGGATATTACCGGAGGTTTGTAAAGAATTTTTCTGTGATTGCGAAACCGTTGACCAATTTGTTAAGGAAGAACATACCTTTTCAGTGGATAGAAAAGTGCCAAAGTAGTTTTGAAGAGTTAAAGAAGACACTTACTACCGCTCCTATTTTGGCATTACTAACTAAAGAGGGAGGTTTTATAGTTTACACAGATGCTTCCAAGTAAGGATTAGGATGTGTGTTAATGCAAAACGGAAAGGTGATAGTGTATGCTTCAAGGCAACTATAAAACCATGAAGTCAACTATCCTACGCACGATTTGGAATCGGCTGAAATTGTACATGCTTTGAAGATCTGGAGACATTATCTTTATAGTGAGACATTTCAGATATTCACCAATCATAAGAGTTTGAAGTACATTCCTACATAAAAGTAATTGAATGTGAGGCAGCGAAGGTGGATGGAATTATTAAAAGACTATGACTGTACCATTAATTACCATCTAGGTAAAGCAAATGTGGTAGCAGATGCTTTGAGTCAGAAAACAGTGGAATAAGGTGTGAAAATGGTTAAGTACAATACCAAAAATTTAGTAGCTCTTCGAGCTATAAATGTTTTGGTAGATGTTAAAGAGGATCATTTGTTAGCGACATTGTAAGTTAAACCCTCGATAGGAGATCAAATCAAAAAAGCACAAATGGAAGATTCTTATTTACAAAAGATGAAAGGGAAAGTGAAATCGGGAAGAAATAAACAATTTGCTATTCGAGAGGATGGTGCAATGATGATTAAAGACCGTGTATGTGTACCTAACATTAGTGACTTGAGGAAGCACATTATGGATGAAGCCCATAATGCACCTTATACAATGCACCTGGGAAGTACCAAGATGTACCAGAACATTAAACCTTTTTATTGATGGCTGACGATGAGGAAGGATGTAGCAGAGTTTGTGGTAAAATGTTTGACTTATCAGCAAGTAAAAGCTGAACATCAAGCACTTGCAGGTAAATTGCAACCTTTGACGATTCCCGAGTGAAAATGGGAGAAGATAACTATGGATTTTATTGTGGGATTACCTCGAACCTTTCAAAAATATGACACAATTTGGGTAATAGTTGATAGACTTACCAAGTCTGCACATTTTTTACCAATGCAACAGATTGATCCAATGGACAAGCTAACTACTTTGTATGTATTAAAGATAGTAAGATTACACGGTGTACCATTATCTATTATTTCGGATAGGGATCCATGATTTACATCCCATTTTTAGGATAGCTTATAAGGAGCTTTGGGGACTAAATTGCATTTTAGCACGACATTTCATCCTTAAACGGATAGACAGTTTGAAAGAACCATTCAGACTTTGGAAAATATGATGAGGGCATGTGCACTTGAGTTCAAAGGGAATTAGGATGATCATCTACCATTGATGGAATTTGCATATAATAATAGTTTTCATTCCAGTATTGGTATGGCTCCTTATGAATATTTATACAGAAGGACATGTCGGAGTCCGGTATATTAGGATGTAGAAGGATTGAGATAACTTGAGGGACCTGAATTGATTCAAGAAATGGTGGATAAGATACAAGTAGTCAAAAGGTGTTTAAAAGCAGTCCAAGATCGATAAAAAATTTATATGGACCAACATCAAAGGGAAATGGACTACCAAGTGGGAGAGAAAGTTTTCTTAAAAGTATCTCCATGGAGAGGGATTTTGAGGTTTGGCAAGCAAGGGAAATTAAGTCCACGATATGTTGGACCGTATAAAATTATTGAGAAGATTAGGCTGTTGGCTTATAGATTGGCATTGCCAATTAAATTATCTTCTATTCATAATGTATTCCACGTGTTGATGTTGAGAAGATATCGATCGGATCCGAGTCATATTGTGTAAGAATCGGAGATAGAAATCTACAAGAAGTTGACTTACGTGGAAGAACTAGTGGAAATATTAGATCGACGAGTGAAGCAATTAAGAAATAAAGAAATTTTGATGGTGAAAGTTAAATGGAGTTATCATACACCAAGGGAAGCAACGTGGGAAGTAGAGGAAAATATGAGACAGAAGTATCCTTATCTTTTTCTGGAAGATGGTGAGTTATTAAATTTTGGGGATGAAATTTTATTAGGAGGATAGAATTGTAATGCCTGCAAAGTAGGGGCATGCAATTTTATGCATTTTATTATATATTACTTGTTAAGAGTGTACTTAATGCGTTAAAACTCATTAGGCACGAAGCATATAAATTTCAAGCATATTGTGAATAATTCCTTATTGAATAATATGTGAATCATTGGAGCTTATGGTGAGGGTGAGATATCATGGAAATAGATTTTTAGTGTTGGTTAGGCCTAAGAGAAAGGTAGTAGGGACTAGAGTGATGCATTTATAAGTTTTAAGGCTAGATGGGAAGAGTGGTAATTCATTAAGGAGCAAAATGGATATTTGGTTATAAATATCATAATATTTGCCTCTATCTTCTTCCTCTCCAATGTGAATTGGAATTTATTGCATGGAGAAGTTGTTGAGAAAGAGGGGTGAGTTGCACTTAATTATCTTCAAAGAAATCTAGGGATTTGGGGAGAGAGAGAGAGTGGATTAGCTATGGAATTCAAAGTTAGAGCTATAATTAACAACCTTCAAGGTTCAAGAACATCATTTGGTAAGCTAGTTATGTTTTTTATTGAGTTATGTTTGATTTTGAGGGTGTGGATTTCGTGCTCTATTTTTACTGGAATTTCAACCTCCGTGTTTTCATTATAACTCAAGCTATAGAGCTCCAAATATTGTTTTGTTTGATGCTAGAGAAACTTTAGAGAGTTATTTAAAAGTCTCAAGCTTTGTGTTTGAGCAAAATTTACTGTTTGAATGGTCAAATTGGACCAGACATTTGATTGCTCTTTTATGCATATTGTGTGACATGTTCTTACCTATTTTGCCATAAGTAATTCTCTACATGTGATAATTGAGTGATTTTAATTGATTTTGAAAGTAGACTCATGTGTGTTGAGTTAGTGTAAAATTGGTGATTTTTAGATGTGTGTGTGATTATTGAGAGCAACATGAATATTATACATTAAACATACTAAAAATAGAGTATGTGATTGGTTATGTGATTCTTGTATATTGCCTATATGGTGATGGTTAGATGTTTAGAGGATTATGTATGTGTATGTTTAAATACATATATTGGATGAATAAGATATATGTTCATAAGATTGAATTGTGAACAAATGATAGGCGAGCCGAAAGCCGGTGGAAGTGGAGCCCACTAGAGGAGTTATTGTAGTCTAAGTTGGAAAGCTTTTTGTAAGTAGTTACTAATATAATTATACCTGGAATTCTGTATTTATGTTAAGATATTTATGCTTATGCGAATTTGTGAGGGTATTAATATTACCGTTGAGTTATATGTATAATTATTGTGAATTGATTTGAAATGGTTAATGTTACTTAGAATAAGTAACATGGTGATGAATTAATATATATAAATGAGATGTTGAAGTGCGTGTGAAGTGAGTTATGAGTCAGGCAGAGTTTAATGTGTGTGAAGTGAGATATGAGCTGGGTGGAATAGTGTGTGTAAAGTGAGACATGAGCCGGATGGAAAATTGGCAAGCCAATGTGAATGAATTTGTGAAATAATGATATACGAGAATATATTATAAGTGGTGAGGATGAGCCGGGTGAATATTGTGAGATGCTGAAATATAATTACGATGAAATGAATATGTGTCGACTTATATTTATGCACGTATATGAATGATTTATTATTTGATAGCTTGCCAGTATTTAATAGTGAGTTATGGAGTGGTTTGAGCCACTTGGAATTTTATAAATGTTGATATCAGGTGATGAACACAGGCTGAGACATGGGCATGTCTTGAGCCGGGTGATAAAACACGGGCATGTCTAAGGTGAAATTTTTGTCTAGAGAAATACACGGGCGTATTCTTGACCATGTAAACATGCTGAAATTTGGGCAGAGAAATATACGGGCAGAGACACAGCTTGTCCATGACCTTGTTTGGTTATAATAAGATTGGCAGTGAGATACACGGGTCGAAACACGGCCGTATTTCAGACCGTGTATCGATTATGTTTTTGGTCCAGAGAACTACACAGGAAGACACATGCCCGTGTAGTTCATATATTTATTTATTCTTGTTATTTTGTATTAATTAGTTCTTAAGAAGTTAGAGTATGCTTATTTTAGATATTACTTATTGAGTCGCAAGCTCATCCCTGCAAATTATTATTTTTCAGGAATTATTGTAGAAGATCCTGAATTTTTATTGTTCGGTGTTTATAGGAATTTCTCAGATGGGCCAGTGACGAATACTTCACGCATAGGTTCAAGGACCGCATTGTGCATCTTAATCCATTGGCTTGATCATAACATTTTGTAGTAATGGGTTGTGAGAAAGGTTACAATGTAATTGTAACTTAAGTCCTTGTTGTATATAAAGTTTTTATTCTATTCAGCTTTCCGATATAGAGTATGCTTTAATCTTGTGATTTCATGTATGTTGACGAGAGGGGGCGTCACATTAGTACTAATACTTAATATGATACTATTTTACATTATGAATTCTATTAATAGTTTACATGACTAACATGTAAGTTTATTTTTTTTATTACAATTGAGAATACTATCTTAGACTAAGTATATATAATTTTATTGTAGATGTAATACATATCAAGTTCAAGTCTATATATATATATATATTATAGCTTATATATTAACACAATTGACAATAAATTAATATATAGCTTACATCAAACCAAAAAGTAAAAATTTAAGAATCTTGTAGATTCTTTTAGTGTACAATTAATTACTATACAATTAATTTAAGAATCTTGTAGATTTAGGTCCCCTAATCTACATCTAATTGTTTATTAAAAATCAAAATTTAAATTGATTGGTGTACCTTAAAACATCTAGCATCCTCAATATTGGTATATATATATATAGCTTATATACTAATTACTAGTATGTAACATATGCTATTATTCAAATAATAATAATAATACAAAATATGATATTAATATAAAAAAAAATACTAAATACTAATTGAAGTTTATTTAATTTAAAATGTAAATTTTTTGTTATAAAAATATTCAATTAATACATTAAAAAGAAATATTCTATTTATATATATATAAACGGGTTAATACGTGTTTAAACGGGTTAATAGTTAATCGTGTTAACCTGTTTATTAAACGTGTTTATACAAGTTTTAACAGGTTAACAGTTAATCGTGTAACCCGTTTATTAAACGTGTTTATATGTGTTTAAACGGATTACACGGGTTCAATCCGTTTAAACACGATTTTATTTGTGTTTTAAACGGATTGACCCGTTTATAACTCAAACCCGTTTATACTAAACCCAAACCCATTTAACAATATGTCGTGTCATGTAGTTTAAATGGGTCGTGTAACAAATTGCCAGCCCTACTCATTTCCCTATCAACGCTTCCATTTCCAACTCCAACACTGCCATTGAGATCCACAATTTCCTTCGCCAGAAGAAGGTAAGGTTTAGGTTTTTTTTCCCCACATTTCAGTTGATTCTATTAGTATTATTATTATTCACTGAACTGATGATGATGCTTGCTGCCTACACTCTAATTCAGTATTTTGATTGAAAATACGTCTGCGTTGTTATTCCCACAGCAGAATCGCTACTGATATTGCAATTGCTGTTTCAAAATTGATGTTTATGTATGCCTGTTGGTATTAATTACATATTAGGCAGAGAATGAATGTGTGGGGTATGAGTTTGAGGATTTCTTGATAGTTGATCACAACACCATTCGCTCTA
>CATIWO010257164.1:0-13429 GCA_949673435.1 Macaranga tanarius | reverse complement strand
TATGTGTGTGAATACTATTTATGCAAGAGGCATGTGTGAATGTGCATGACATGAATTTATGTCCTTGAAGGAATTTTTAATTCTTTCTAAATTGGACACGTGTATGGGTTTATTAGAGGCTACGTGTTGCGGGTCTCACATGAAGTGTGTTCCATGTGAGCTCAAGTGGGTCCAAGGAAGGCTTGGTGTCGACATCTCCATCCTTATGATCATCATCATTATCGTATTCAAGCACATTATTTTTAAGCAATGTATTTATTTTGATAACAAAATATATATATATATGTACACTAAAGTACAATATGCATAAACAAGCGTTTTGGTATAAATGTATATTCTCTTATTATAAAAAAAATTTGTGCCACGTGTTGTTATATATTATTAGAACACTTGTATGTGGTACCTGGAGGGTGCTACAGGAAAGGTCCAAGAATGTCCATCCCCCAAGTGGCGAAGGGCCATGGGCTTCCGATGGGATTTTGTACTTGGGCTGGTGTATGTACCAACTGGGAATATCTTTGACATTTATCATAGCTTTGTGCTAATTTTTGTGCATCCTAGGACATTGTTGGCCAGTAGTAGCCTTGTAATAGGGATTTCTTGACTAAGGTAGCTTGAGCTTCATGGGCTCCACATATTCCTTCATGTATTTCTCGAATGATGTAATTTCCTTCGTTGGTCGAAACACACTTGCTCCATGGGTGGCTAAATGATCTTTTGTACAAATTTTCATTCTGGAGTGAGTATTGAGCAGCTTTTATTCAAACTTTCTTTGCCTGGTTCCTATCGTCAGGGAGCTTTCCTGATTTTAAGTATTCAGCAATGGGTTTAATCCACTTGGCTGTTTCAGAGGTGGTTAAAATTTCGATTTCCTCCATAGAGGGTTTAGTGATTTCTTCCTTGAGGGTAAGGCTCTGGAACATGGGTCCATTTTCTGCTGCGGACTTAGCTATGATATCAGCTTTATTCTCTGCTCTTGGAATTTGGACAATCGTCTATGGTGTATCGTTCTCTTCAATCCTGCGTAGGAGTGAGTGAGCTTTCTTTGAATATTTGATCATATTTGGATATTTTGTTTCATATGTTCCTTTTAGCTGGTTCACTACGAGTTGAGAATCACAGAGTATTTGGAGGCTTTCTGTTCGCACCTCATTTGCCAGCTGTAATCCTGTAATCAGGGCTTTGTATTCTGCAGTGTTGTTTGTTGCACCGTATGCTATTCTGACGGCATATTCGATTCTTATTTTCTTGGGGCCTATTAGGATTATTCCTGCACCCGAACCTTGCTTGCATGATGCTCTATCGATATACATTCACCATAGGTTTTTTTTATTGCTGAGCTCCACAATTTTAGTCATTTTTTATATGAAATTAGATAATATTTATGCCTTAATTATTGTTCGAGGTTCGTATGATATGTCATATTTGCCCAGTTGTACTGACCATTGGACGAGTCTTCCGGATGTTTCCGGTCTTTGCAATATTTTTCTTAGTGGTTAGTTTATTCGTACGACTATCTTGTGAGCTTGAAAGTAGTGACGGAGCTTCCTAGCTGTGTGTACTAGGGCCATTGCTAATTTATCCGTCTTTGGATAACAGATTTTTGCTCCCCTAAGAACCTTGCTCACATAGTAGATGGGATTTTGTTCTCCTTAATTTTCTCGGATAAGTACCGATGCTAGGGATTCGTTTCCCACTAATAGATAGAGGTACAATGTTTTCTCTGGTGTTGGTCTACTTAGCAGAGGTGGAGATGTCAAGAATTTTTTGATATCTTCGAACGCTTTTTGGCAGTCAGCATTCCATTTGAATTTTTTGACTTTCTTCATTGCTTTAAAGAAGGGTAGGCATTTTTTTGCCGAGCAGGACATGAATCTTCCTAATGCGGTTATTCGTCCATTTAGTTTCTGTAGTTCGTTTAGTGTTGTTGGAGGCTTCATATTAATGACTGCTTCCATTTTTTTTGGATTGGCTTCGATTCCTCTATGTGAGATCATGAAGCCTAGGAACTTTTCTGCTTTTACCCCGAACACGTATTTCTCTAGGTTGAGCTTGACCTTGTATTTGTCTATCTTTTCCAGGACTCGTTCTAAGTCTATAGATTGGTCATCTTCTGTTCTGCTTTTGACGATTAGGTCATCTACACATACTTCAATGGTTTTACTGATATCTTTCTTGAAAATGAAGTTCATGAACCTTTAATATATAGCTCCGGCATTCTTGAGTCTGAAGGGCATCATGTTATAACAGTATAACCCTTGATGAGTTATGAAGGATGTTTTTTCTTAATCCTCTTGCTTCATAGGGATTTGATGATATCCTTGGGTAGCATCCACGAAGCAATACATTCCGTGGCATGAAGTTGAGTCAACCAACTGGTCAATGGTTGGTAAAGGATAAGTATCCCTAGGGTATGCTTTGTTTAGATCTGTATAGTCTACGCACATCCTATACTTTCCGTTTGGCTTTCGGACGAGTACGACATTTGCTAGCCATTCAGGATGTGTAACTTCTCATACGAATCCCGCTTCTAAGAGTTTTATTATTTTCAGATGCTATGATCTTCTGCCTTTCTATTACGAAGTTACGCTTCTTTTGTATTACCGGTTTAATAGAGGGATTAATGTTTAGGCTATGAGCCACTATTGTTGAGTCAATCCCCACTATTTTTTATGCTCGCGTGGTAAAAGTGTCCGAGTAGTTTTGCAACACTCGTTCTAATTTTTCTTTTATTTGCTCTTGTATTTTGCCACCAATTTTTATAGTTGTGCCATTCGTCAGCTTTATTTCTTTTAATTCTTCTACTGGTTATGGCTTTACTCCTTGTTTTTTGATTTCCATGTTGGATTCAATAGGAAAGGCTTCCATCTCATCCTTTGTGGCTAATTGATAGTACTGTTTGGCTATTTTCTGGTCTCCTTTGATCGTAATAACTCACCCTTGAATTGGGATTTTCATTATCAAGTATCTAATACTTATTACATCATTAGTTTCCCATAAGATTGGTCTTTCGATGACTCCGTTATAGGCCAGTCTTGTATCTACAATGTTGAACAGTGCTTTTACTATGATATGCTCTTGGGAGTCTCATTCGCCCAATTCTATGTTCAACTCGACACTTCCCATTGGTTTGATGGTTACTCCGTAAAAGCTGGTTATGGGGTTTGTTATGGGTTTCGGCTCTACTGATGAACCTCCCATTGATCGAAAGACTTCCCAAGTAAGGACATTAACTGCACTTCCGTCATCTACGAGCATCCTTTTGACAAGGTAATTTTTTATGTGCGTGTTGATGACTAGTGCGTCATTATGAGGTTATTTGACGTATAGTCCATCTTCTGGAGTAATCGTGATCATCGGAATGGAAGAACTGGTTCGTGCCGTATATATCTCTCTTCGTGGTCTTTTTCTACCACCTGATGATGATTCACTACCTATGATCATGTTTATAACTCCCGATACATCTTTGCGAGTCTTCTTTGCATCATTCTGATGTTCGGGGTGAATGTCCAAACTTCTAGTTCGTTTTTGAAAGTCATCTGTGAACTTTCTCAAAGAGCCTATTTTGACCAATTGTTCTATCTCTATTTTGAGGTCACGACATTCATCTGTGTCATGACTATGGTCTCGGTGGTATCTGCAGTATCGGTTTTTATCTCTTTTTCTACCATAAAGCGGATTAAGCTTCCGTGGGGTTGGTATGTCTATACCGTTTTGCTTAATCGATATTAAAATTTCTGATCTAGGAGCGTTAAGGGTAGCGTATCTCCTATCATCGCTCCTATGTTTGTTGGAACTATATTCCCTTTTTGATTCTTTTTTCTCCTCTTTTCTTCTTGGTCCCCTTTCATCATCTTTTTTTCACATGTCTCTTCTAACTTCATCCAAGTTAATCAGCTTGGTTGTGATACCTATTGCTTCTGGAAAAGTTTGAGGCTTCTTTGTCGTTATCTTATCTCTAAGCTTTGTCATCTTGGTTTCGAATTTTAAAGCATCTATAGCTGATTCGTTGCTCAAGTGCTCAATTTGCATAGTGATTTTATTAAATCTGTTAAGATAGCTTCGAAGTGTTTCGTTATCATCTTGTTTACAGAGTCGTAAATCATTTATGCTCTTCTTTGGCGGGATATTGGTAATGAACCGAATCCTGAATTGCTCGATTAACTCTTCGAAAGTGGATATAGAATTTTTTGGTAGTCTATGGAACCATCTCTGAGCTGTGTTTGTCAGAGTTATGGGGAAGACTCGGCACATGATCGCATCATTAACATATGCAATATCATCTTTGTGCGGAACATTGAGACGTGTGCCACGGGGTCACCCGTTCCGTCATATTGATCTAGAGGTGGGACCTTGAATTTTATAGGTATTAAGGTCGCCATTATGCTGTGAATGAATGGAGTACTTCCATCTAATATGCATTCCTCTATTTCATCAGGTCCTATACGAGCCTTATGTAATGCTTCCCATAACTGACGATTGAAGTCAGCTCTCATTAGGAAATTGGATTCTGATTTCTGCTCCGAATTGGATTCCTGTCTCCTGTTTCTATTGTCATAGGGTTCCTCTCGTTCATTCCGGAGTGGTAATCGGTTATCGTCATTCGCCCCTATGGCTGGAATGGATCTAGGAGTAGATGTTCCCGTAGCAGGTGCGCCGGTTGCTCCTTAAGTGAAAAGCGATATTTGTTGCTGTACGAACTGAAGCTGAGCATTGAGGCTATGGATTATGTGTTCTTTGGCTAATGGTGGCAGATTGGGTGAGACGGAAGTTTGACTTGTTCCGCCCATGTTAGGTGGAGTTGAAATTCCGACAGGTTTGGGAAAAGAATGGTTGGAATAAGTCTGGACATATGCTGGAAAGGAGCATAGTATGGTGGAGATATTCTGTGAGTTATTCTTGGCTGAGTAGTAGTTGTCAATTGTAATGATTCTGATCCAAGAGATTGTGAACAATTAGCTTGGGAATTTGTTGGACGTGTTTGATTGGCAGCCAAGATACTGGTAGATGCTCCACTTTGATGAGGTGGAGGATCTGAGGTGTTTGCCATGAATTAGCACATGAGATTTTGATGAGTGTGGTCTAAAAAACAAGATTGTTTTCCACAGACGGTGCCAATTGATGAATGTGAGCTCCTCCCTTGAACCTATAAGCACAAAGAAAACTTAGATGAACCTAGGATCTCTAATCCGTAGGCTCTCCGATGCTCAAGTTAGAAAGGATTATTTAAGATGAAATATAATGTGAGATATAAGCCTTTACATAGGCATAAGAATGACATACCTAGTCCTATTAGTACCATGTGAGTCCTAATGGGTAATGAATTATGACTCCTTTTTTATGATTGATCTTATATGTAGACAGAGTCCTCTTTGGACTTAAATTTCATGGTATATAAGGATATGACATTCTCATATTTATCAATTATAAAATAATTTTTAAATAATATTCTTTCATAAAAATAATGTGTATTTTTTTCATCTGTTTGCATAAGAAGTTGCGTAGATTTTTATTATTTGTTGTTACTGATTCAGTATAGCATAAAATTATTTTTTCTTGGATAAATGTTCTTCACGGTTAATAATTTGTTTTGTTACTATCTTCATATCATTGATATACATATACAATATTAATATAATAACCTATTTTACAATTTTACGTTTTAATCATAATTCCAAATATAATAATTTATTTTCATATATCAATAAAACAATAAAAAAATTTATTGCCTAAAACATAGAAATTTTTTGTCATTTTTCTAATTTATATGGATTCCAACTATGAGCATCTAAAACTCCGTCATTAGTAAATGCTAACTATTAGAGAGGCTTTTTTTTTCACTATAGGTGTATTACACCTTATTAAATTATAACAAATGACAAGTTATATATATTTTTTGAAACAATAATAAATTAATTATAACATTTTAGTACTTGTTGCTTTTTCTTTTTTATTTTATATATATATATATGAGTCCGAAACAAAATAATTACAAGCCCGAAATATATAGGAGAACCGGTTCAAGTCTTAATCTTCTTTGGACGGAAATTATAGATTTCAAGAAAAAAGGATCAAAAGAGCATTTTTATCTGGGTAAATTACTATTTACCCATGTAGTTTGTCAAATTACACTACTTCATTTTTTACATTTGAAAAATTACTTATTCATCTCTACATTTACTTTTTATTATACTACTTCATCCCTACAGAAGGACTAATTAGTGCTAAAAAAAAAGCAAATGTCAGAGATGAATAAGTATTTTTTCAAATGTGAGAGATGAAGTAGTGTAATATATCAAATTACATGGGGTAAATAGTAATTCATCCTTTTTATTTTAACATGACTATTATTCATTTTTTTAAATATATTTTTTTCAACTATAAATATAAAATCTATTAAAAAATATTCTATTAGTTTATATACTTTTATGAGTATAAATTATTTTATAACGAATGAAGTTTATTTTTTTTAGTATAAAAATTTCATAGTCACAAAAATTTATATTAATTCGAATTAAGATAAATAAACTGTCTTAGGAGGATAAAATTTTTTCAGCCGATATTTTTTCATACAGAAAACTCAAATTTGAGATTTTATTAATAAAATCTAATTTTTTTTAATCATTCCAACCGATAGTAATAAAATTTTATTTTTTTTTTAAGGAAAAACAAAATTGTATGGAAACTAGTCTGAATCATACCGCATCAGAAACTATGGATCCTAAAAAAAAAAAAGATGCAAAAGAAAATAATCGTCAACAGGTCCAAGCGGTCTGAAAGTCTATAAAAGAGGGCCTACGTAGAGCACCAAGCATCACACAACTTCTCATAGATCACTTTCTTCTTTAACCCAATAGCAATGGCTCGAACAAAGATGTGGGCTATGGAAATGGCGGTGGTGGTGCTTGGTCTGTTGGCTATGGTACAACAGTCCATGCAACTGAGTCTGAAAAACCCACTACCGCTGCTACCCCGCGAGATCAGAGACAGTATTGATGCAAAAGCATTTGGACTCATTACCACTTCTGAAAGCGTTGAGAAGGCACTTAGTGAATCTGAGCACTTCGTTGCTTCTTCATATGTTGACTTGTTTGGTATATATATATATCTCTTTCGCTACAATTGTACTCATAAATAATTACACACCTTCATATGTTGTCTTGCTTTTATTAAGCTTAGTTTTGTGTTTGGTTATATATATATAGGAAGAAGATTCGTGATTGGAACAATATATGGAGCTAATGTTGTGTTCGTCAGAAGCTCAGGCAGTCCATCGGTACGTATGGTTTCTATATATTATATTGGAGCTTGAAAACCGGGATCTGATACCATCTCACCGTCCTGTGATGCCCCATATATATATAATATATATACAGGTGCATGTTGGTATCACTGTGCAAATCATGGCTAATAACTTCGACCTCGGAGGAATTGTTCATTTTGAACTTGCTGGAGCCACTAATGAAACCTTGACCGTAGGCAATGTTCTTGTACCCAAAAATGTTGGCTTCACAGGATCTTTGGAGTGGCTGGTATAATTTAACAATGATGCTTGTTTTTCTGTAATCTTTAATCACATCATTGTATTGTTTTCATTAAAAAAAATGTGTTAATTTGACTGTGGCTTTTTTTTCTTTGTTCTCTAATGTTGTAAATTTAGAGCAAGGACTCGAATGTGGTGGGTGAGCTCAACATTGGACAATTCAATTATCCAGACAATGGTGAAAACTTGTTGGGAAGTATTAAGTACGAAAAAAGTGACATTTACTACAACGGTAAAATATATGGTCCAAGTTATTGGATCTATCCTTATTCAAAGTGGAGACAGGTCGCCACCAAGATTCAGGTCAATGAATAATCTGCATCAAATTTTTTTTTAAAAAAAAATATAAGAGCATTTTATATATATAGAGCTTTTCTGCTGCAGATTGATGCAGAGGTTGTCCATGGCTTGAATGCTTCTAGTTCCGACATATACGTGAACAACCCAGCATACAGAGAATTCATTTTCGACAGTTTTAACTGCGCTGCAGTTGACAGTGCCAGTGCTGCTGCTGGATTTGTAATTACCTTTATAATTTTTAAAATTTGTTCTATTATTAATTAAAATTAAATAAATAATTAAATGATGCATGATCTTGCAGGGAGCAAAGTCGAATAAATTGAGGTTCATTTCGTTCCTTGGAATATCGAACTACGCAGGTGCTGGGAGCACACCCACCAACGCTAAAGAATTGGCTAGCAAAAATGTTGTGGCTGCTGTAGTTAACTTCCTTTGGCAGCTCACTGTGCCTCGTTCAGGCTATGGTGCTGTAGATCTGTAGATCATCTTGTGCATCTAAAAATCTAATAGCAGCCAGCTGATGGTTTTCGCTATGTGCTAAATAATAATAAGCTTTTTCCTAAACGTACTCGAATGGGTTGATTTCCTACTGTGAATGAACTACTGTTGTCTTTTTTTTTTTTTTTTAATCTCTATCTCTCTTCCAACTTTATAAAAAAATAAATGAATTTAGTTAAAATTTTTATATAGAGAAATAAATATTTAAAAAATGTCCCTCTGCAATGAGATTTTTAACTCCATTTGAATTAGTTGAAACCCTATAGAGCCATTAGAAAATAAAAAAAAAATACTGTAATGTATTAGCAATAGACTTTCTTTTATTTTTATTTTTTTAATACTGGAGAATTCATTAAAGAAGGAGAAATACAAGAGATACAAAAACATTACAATAAATTAAGCCACCTAAATCTATCAATTATGTAATGGTTTTAAAGACTAATTTAATATTTAGTCTAAAAAAAACTATAACAATTAACCTCAGAGTTCAACAAACAAATCAGATGCCGATATATTTATAAATCTAATGTGTACTCAGCTTAATGAGAAACATGAATACACAGTTGGGCTCCTATTTTTGAGGAGAAAGATATACTTTAGGAGAGGTACTGGAAGTCTAATAGCACATTTAGCTTGAGAATTGAATAGATCTGAATTTATAAAAATTCTCTTTGGATATTAACTAATAAAAACCATCATATTATCAACAAAATAAACATACAAATGGGATAAACCCACACTAACTTGAATTTAAAACTCAAATCTGATTTATACACACAAAAAAAAATGTTAACCGAATGACTTTTTGGCTGGCCAAAAAAAACCATTCCAAATCGGTGAAAAAACAAGAAAGAGGCAGAGAAAAAATAACCAAAAAAAAAAAAAAAAAAGGAGAAAACAAAAGAGAGAAAGGAGAAAACAGAGTAAAATATATAGACCTCATTTTATACATCCTCAAAAGTAACTTCCTCGTATCTTGTTGTCTGACAATATATTTAAATTTTTCTGCACAACTAATTGTGAAAATGAAGGATTCAACCTCTGCCTTTCTTGGTTTCTTCTCGTATGGTATTAAAAATTAACTACTCCAACTAGATTTACAAACACTATATTTAAATTAAAATAAGAAAAAATAAAGTGAAAAAAATTAAAAAAAAAAAAAACAAAAAAAGAAAATATATTTATTTTCACGCTCAAAGAATAATTAAAATACCAAAGATTGAGTAGTCTAGTAGCATTAGCTCCCTTCAAAATATTAAAAGGTTAAAAATTCAATCATTGCCTTTCCTTCTCTCAACTCGAAAAAAAAAATTAAAATTAAAATAATGATACAACACATATGTTAAAATACTAATAAATTAAATTTATTTTTAATTATAATAATATTATTTTTTATTTGACTTTAGAAGATTTTTCATCTATTTTGGATATTTTTGTATATTCAATAATTATATTTAGAGTACAGAAATACATTGTAGAAATCTAAGATATGCCTCACAAATTTTACCACAAAATATAATAGAGGAGGGTGGACAAGCACTTCACTTTGATGGTAGACATTACTGGGACCAAAACACAACAATTATAGAGCAAAAATAAATGAAAGTCGGTTAGCCTGCATCAGGATTCTATAAAAGAGGGACCTAAATAACACACCCTGTAACATTTCTCCTTTCATCACTTGTGTCTCATACATACTGGGTCAGCCTAAATCAATGGCACCAAGAAAGCTGTGGGCAGTAGAAATGGCGGTGGTGGTGCTTGGACTGCTGGCTATGGTCCAACACTCCATGCAACACAGTTTGAGAAACCCTGTCAGAAACAGTGATGATGCAAAAGCATTCGGACTCATTACCACTTCTGAAAGTGTTGAGAAAGCACTTAATGAGTCTGGTGACTTCGTTGCTACTTCTTATGTTGACTTGTTTGGTATAAATCTTGATCTCCAGCAGCTGTACATACTGATCTTTTGTTTTTTTCTGGTTAATTGCAAAATTTAACTTTTGATCACACAGGAAGAAGATTCGTGAGTGGAAAAATTTATGGAGCTAATGTTTTGTATGTTAGAAGCTCATATAGTCCATCCGTACGTATATATGATCGACTCTATATATCTTTATTTAGCTGTTTTGCATTATATGATACGGATCGATATTGTAACTCTACAGCAGACATCTTATACCATCTGATTATATATGTACACAGGTGCATGTTGGTATCACCGTGCAAATCATGGCTGATTACTTCGACCTTGTAGGAGTTGTACATCTTGGGCTTGCAGGAGCCACCAATGAGACTTTGAGCATAGGCTCTGTTTCTGTTCCCAAATTTGTTGGCTTCACAGGGTTTTGGGAATGGCTGGTATAAATTAACAAGAATGCTTTTGAACTGCATATTATATATCCTCGTAAAAAAATGCTAATCTGACAGTTGTTGATGTGTGCCTTTTTTTGCTTTCAACGTTGTAAATTCAGAGCAAGGACTCGAAGATAGTAGGCGAGCTCGACTTTGGAAATTTCAATTACCCAGTAAATGGTGAGAATTTGTTGGGCAGTATTAAGTACAACAAAGTAGACATTTACTACAACGGCACACTTGAGTTTGAGAATTATTGGATCTATCCTCATTATATGTGGCTAGTGTATGCCTCCAGGATTGAGGTAATTATTTAACTATAATAATTAATAAATTCTCTTTTAACAAAATATATATTTAGTTTTTTTTTTATATATATATATAAAAGAGCTTTTCTTGAAGCTTCAAGATTACATATAGAGAGATTTCTGCTGCAGATCGATTCAGTAGTGGTTGTTAGTGGATTGAACGCTTCTAGTTCAGACATATACGTGAACAACCCAGCATACAGAGAGTTCATTTTCGACACTTTTAGTTGTGCTACAGTTGATATGGATAGTGCTGCTGCTGGATTGGTAAATTAATTTGTTGTTTTTGATAAAAAATATAGCTTCAATTCATATGCATAACAGGCATGTAAATTAATTAAATGATGGATAATTTGCAGGCTGCAAAGTCGAACAAACTGAGCTTCATTTCGTTCCTCGGCATATCGAACTACGCAGGTGCTGGGAGCTCACCCGATAGCGCTGATGAATTGGCCAGCAAGAATGTTGTCGCTGCTGTAATTAACTTCATTTGGCAGGCCACTGTGCCTCGTTCAGCTCATGAAGCTGTAGATCTGTAAAAGCCAAATTGCTTGCCAGTTTTATCTTTGGGTACTACTACTAAATAAGCCTTTCCGAATTCCGGCAATGTACTCAAATTTGTTAATTTCCTAATGGCCTAATTACTTAAAAAATTCTCAACTTTTCACTAAGCAAATCCTCATGTTGTGCTTCTTCTTCGTCAAATACTACTATGTTATATGTATCATGTCGTTTCTATCTTACAATAATTAATCATTTTATTTTTTGTACCATAGTATATGATGGCCATAGTCGATATTGAAAAAAAGATTATTAAAATTTTTTAAACATGGTCACTATCCCGTAAAATTACTATTGTTAGTTTATTACTATATTACCGGGAAGAGATATTATTTAATTAATGTATTTCTTATGGATATAAGACACCACATTAATAGGTTTCACCTCATCCTATTGCAGTGGTAATCAAAAAATAATTTTTGATGATGCCACTGATTTGAACCTGTGACCACAGGTGGTCTAGGCCTCACCGGGCAAAAAAAAAAAAAAAATCTCTTATTGATCCTAAACTTCTCATGGGTTGTAATTTTCAAGCATTTAAGCTTGTTTAATGCGTAGTCATATCAACTAATCTTCAAGTTGCGGGAGAATTTATGCGTAGTCATATAATTATATATATATATATATATATATATATATATATATATATATATATATATAGTCAACAATTTATATTGTTATTAGATAAAAATATAAAGGAAGATGAAATATATCTCGGTCCGAGATTGTCTTGGATCGGAAAAATTACTAGTTTGGTCCTCTATTTTACAGGGGCAGTATAATTGGAGGTTAAAATGTAATTTTACATATAAATTTACCTTTTTGCCCCTCAAAAAAATTTTTTTTACCTTGGAACAAGGGGGGCAAATTTGTAATTTGCCCTACCCGAGACATACTGTAGATGTCTCGGGCAGAGACATCTACCTTTTCCGAAATAAAAACACACAGAAAACATGTCAGAACTCCAAGATTTTAGTATAGTACTTTAGGTGTAGAATTTTTTTTTAAAAATTTTCGTTTCTATCTGTGTATTTAACTTTCTCAAGTTCTAGGGAAAATTTCTGTGATACTAACTACAAGGCATTGATCAATCATAAACATTTTTTTTCTGCTAAAATCAGTTCACTCATTTACGAGTTCATCTGATTCCAAGAAGTCGAGTCTTCTGACTATCTCCTCCCGTCCAAGCATAGCTGTAAAACCCCTCCAACCAGGACAAATTAAGTCTTGATGTTAACGAGTGTGTGGGCAATACAATCCGGTAGCCACACAGGCATTTCCTAATTACTATTTTTCAGGGAATGAACTGAATAGATCTTATTATAAGGGAGCAAAACACTCCAACTTTTCCAACTTTTCACCCCTTGAAATATTTTTAACATTTGCTGCATGATTGTTTCTATATATCAGGGTCTAATTACTATAGGACTGTAGAAAATAATATGGAAAATTAGTAGTTGTGTTAAAATTCAGAAATATTACTTGCCAATTGCTATCTGCAAATTATTGAATTGAGAAGCAACATTCTGAAACGAGAACATGTGCATATGGATTGTTATATCATGGACTCCTGTTCATATTACAATATGAACCAGGAATCCATGACACGTGTGTACAGTATAATATAAAAGTCTGTTTATTCTTTTTTAAATATTAAATTAACGGCGTCAACTAATATTAACACCCACAGTTTTTAACTACTTGCATGGAAGCTGAATCTGCAGGTCCTAACGGATTTATTTATTTTTAATTAATGTCCATTAATTAACCTACATGCTATACTATGTACTCTTATTAATATGAGTTATTATTGTTTTTTTATTATTTTTTATTTTTACTTTTATTTATAAAGATAAAGAATTAT
>CATIWO010257129.1:0-24381 GCA_949673435.1 Macaranga tanarius | reverse complement strand
ACTCATCACATGAGTATCCACATGTCTATTCTGATATCTCATATCAAGTAGCATGAGACTCACTACCTCCCACTATTAGTATCACATACTAATCAAGGAAAATAGACAGAGGTAATTATCAAATTAATATCAACCAAATATTAATTTATCAACTACGAACAATTTTATAGAATATGTACTAAATAAATTTGTCACTCATATTTTCAACTCTTGATAATAAATTTATTCAACATAATGCTAATGGATTAATACTCAAATAAATAAACACTTTATTTAAATGAATATTTTATTACCATTTGGAATTATTTACAATGTCAAAATACATGATTGTCCTCTAAGACACATCACCTATACTAACACTTAATTGCTTAGTGCTTACATCTTTATGTGTTTGTTTTTCTCTTTTACTTTATCCTTTTTTCACTTTACCAAAAGAGAGATAAGATTAGTATTTTGAATGATATAATATCATTAAGAATTTGAATGATATTGCTTTAATGGTTATATAGTATGTTTTAATGACAATGGTTATATGATTTGCTTTTTGTAGAAATTAGTATTCCCCTAAGCACATATTCAGGGGGAGAATTTTAAAACCCTTAGTATATATTGAAGGGGAGTATTTTAAATAAAATTTCACATACTTATACTTATGGTTTTCTATTATGATTTAAAATTATTTGTCAATTGTCATAAAGGGGGAGATTTTTGACCATTTGCATGATTAATATCTAATTAACCTTGATTTTAACTTTAACAATCGATTTTGAACTTTTTAATATATGTATTTGAGTGCATTTATAAGTTAAGATCAAAATAATATTCATATGCATAAGTGGAAGTAAGGATTAGGAACTGAAAAGCCATCAAAAGTTAGAAGGTAGACAAATTAAAGCATCGCGATTGTGAGGGAGTTATCACGATTATGAGTAGGATACCTAGAACTCCTAATGAACTCGGTTATGATCTTAAGGAGTTCTTACAAGCCAAGGCAGCTAAGATTCAAGTGTCACGATCGTGATAAGCTTGCTTATAATCATAAGAAGAAGTTCCAGTCCTCCTCACAATCATGATTACGACCATGAGAATCCTCATGAATTCTTTCTTAGCCATGTTAATGGCTACTTAAAACTCCAACAATTAAAAATTCAAGTGTCACGAATGTAAGCATCTTCCTCAGGACTGTGAGCACTCCTTTATTTGCAAAAGTTGAAATAAACATTAAATAAAGAAGGAGAAGAGTGAAGTTTAGTGGTTCCTAATAACTATTTTTGGATCATACACTATAAATACCTTTTGAATTGAACATTTAAGAGGTTGGTTAAGCTATTGAGAATTTATTGATCATTTATTGTGAGCATTAAATCTTTGTAATTATTTTTCAATTTCTCTTTATATTCACAACTCTTCAAGTTGGATGTGGATAGGATCTCTTCATCTACATTTTTTGGGCCAAAACAATAGTGAGTATCTAGGTTAACAAGGGTTTGAGTGTTAGCCTTAAGAAAATAATTAGTTTGAGAGACTGAAAGAGTGGGCCTTTGAAAACTCTTAGATTTGGTTGTAACAGTTGGTGCTTAGCCTTGAAAAATGCCTTTGTAAATCTTGATTAATAAGAATGGACTTAAAAATGCTAACTTGAAGAAAAGTTAGATGGAGGAGTAGGATTGTTGGATAATCCAAACCTCAATAAATTACTTGTCCTATGTGCTTTTTCTCTTGCTCTTAATCTTCTTTGATTTACTTTTAAATCTCAAATTTCTAACTATGTATTCTCAAATTCCTATTCACTCCCTCTAAGACTTTTTCAATATTTTACATAATAAATTTTTATTTATAGCTTATTTTAATATTTTTATATAAACATAAATTAAGTGTTTTTAATTATTTTTAAACATATATTTTTAATTAATATATCATAAATGAATAAATATCTTTTATATTTGGATAAACTCAATTAGTTTTGTCAATATTATAACTTGTGTTAAATTTTAAATAATTGTTGAACTCAATTGAATTTAAATAAAATATTTTTAAAAAAAATTATTAAATTCGGCTATTTTACAATAAATATTTGAATAATCAATTTATTACTATAATATAAAATTAATATAAGACAAAATATAATTTTTTTATATTTTATCTTAAATTAAGTATAATTTATAATAATAAATAATATTCTTAATTAGAAAAACATGTTTAGTTATTTAATTTTTCAAATATTTATTTTGAAATAGACAAATTTAAAGAAATATTTTCTTTAAAAAAATTTGTTTAACTCAAATTTAATTGAATTTAATAATTATTAAAATCATACACAAATTATAGCATTGACAAAACTAATTGAATTTATCAAAATATAAAATATTTATTCATTTATGATGTATTAATAAAAAATTATATATTTAAAATAATTAAAAAATACATAAGTAGTTACATTTGTTATTATTAATATAACTAATAATTTAAGAAAAAGTAATTTTGTAATTTTAATTTTTACATTATTTTAATAAATTCTATAGTTATTATGAAAATTAAATAATAAAATAAGTTATGAATAAAAAATATTATTTATTTAGCATATCAAAAAAAATATATTTTTGTAGTTCTATAACTAAAATGTAAAAAAAAAAAAAATTAGATGTGTTTAGATCTGAAATAAAGGGGTATAAGTGTTACTCCTATAATGCTTTAACCTCATTTCCTCTTGTTTGGTATGCTTTATAATATTAAGATTGTTGACCTTTTGCATGATCAATCTCAAATCAACTTTGGCTTTGACTTTAACAATTAATTTTGGTTACTAACTTGTACATGTGAGTGTGATTATAAGTTTGATCAAAACCATTCTCATTTAACCAAGTTTTAGAGGCAAAAAACTCAAGTTTTTAATATTGGAGTGCCTCTTATGGTCCTGGTCATGATCGTGAGGAACGTCGTGAGCTAAAGGCCTTTAAAAAGTCAAAGTTAGTGAAGATGTCTGCATCCCTGAGGATTGTAAGGAGGACCCTCACAATCGTGAGGAGCACCCTCATCATGAGCGGCATCACGAGTGAGCTGTTAACCTCTATAGTAGCTATTTCAAAGTTCCAACGGCTATAATTTTAACCTTCACGATTGTGAATCCTCCTATCATGATTGTGAACACCAAAACTCATATAAAAAGTAAAAGAAATATTAAATAAATATGGAGGAATATAGGGATGAATTTTGAGGACCCAATAGCGAGTTTTTGCCTCCCTCCCGCACTATAAATACAAGCTCAAAACTTAATTTAAAGTGTTAGAGACTTTATAGAGCAAATCTATTATGAAAAATCATTGAGCCAATTATTGTTTCTTTTAAAATTTTCCTTTGTACATTCTTTTATTGTAAATAAATTTTGTTATGTGTAAGCCTTGAAAATACTTGGAAAGATTTAAGTACGAGTCTAAAAAACACTTGGTGAAAATTTTTGAGTGAGTCTATAAAACTCGTTATTTTAAGGTTGGTGATGAGCTATAATAACACCTTGTTGTAATAATCTTGGTAATAAATTTAGAGTGTATTTGAAAATTCTAACTTAGGGATAAGTTAGGCAGAGAAGTAGGATTGGGTGAGAATCCAAACTTCTCTAAATTATTGTGTTCTTTATTTCTTTCTTATTATTGTTCTTATTATGCTCTTTGAGTTCTTTTCTTAATCATCTTCATTTTTCTTTTAAATTTTTTATTTTATTTTACTCCACTCAAAATCCATATTCACCCCCTCTAGGGCATTTTTCAATTGGTATCAGAGCTTGGATTCTAGGTACTTAATTATTAGAATTCAAAATTATAAGGAGTGAATCTCTTTCTTTCCAAACATGTAAATCCTTCTTTGATGGGAGTGACTAACCTTTTTGAAAACACAAAATGAAACTTTATCTTAATAGTGATCCCATTAGATTATGTGATGCAATATTAGATGGGTGGAACCCTCCCGTGAAGATGGTTGAAGGTTTTCAAGTTCCAAAAGAAAAAAGGAGTTGTCTCAAGAAGAAAAAAAAAGGGAGAATTATAAGAATAAAAGAGTTATTTTGGTTTATATTACTTTCATATCAAGAGAGGAAGGAGGTAAAATTCAATATTGTATTTTGGCTAAGAAGATATAGAAAAATTTGGAAAACCACTATAAAAGTAACATTCAAGTTAGATTAAAGAAGGTTCAACTCCATATCTATAAGTATGAACTTTTCAAGATGAAGTCTCATTAAAGCATCACCAAAAATGACAAATTAATTGAATATCCTCTTGACAACCTTGAGAAAGTTGGAAAAGCACTATTTAAAGGAAGAGATCAACAATAAAATCCTAAAAGTGCTGCCTAAGAAGGATTAGGAGTCTAGGTGACTTTAATTAAAAAATCTCATGACTTCTCCAAACTTTCAACCGACATCCTCATTAGTAAAACTCTTAATCATGCACATATCTTGAGGCAAAGAGAAAAGGAACAATAGATAAAGAGGAAAAGAAAAGTAGTAATACAATCGAAGCATTATAAGACTCAAGTAAAGAAGATGACCTTAAAGATTCAAGTGAAGATGATGAGGAGATTTCATCATTCATAAGAAGCTTTATAATGTACTTAAAAAGGAGAAACTTGAGCAAGAGTAAAGAATCCAAAAGAGGTGGCTCCAAAAAGGCCAAGGAAATCATATAATTTAAGTGTAAGAGACTCGGTCACATTCAAGATGAATGCCTAAAGCTCAAGCACAAGAACAAAAAAGTAAAAGAGAGAAGAAAAGCCTTTAAGGCTACTTAATATGATTCCTCTAAATCTGAATTGGAGGATGAGCAATAAGGAGTAACAACCTTTACTTTATGGTCTTAGAGGACAATCATGAGGTACCTTTCTTAATTAATTATTCTTATGATAATTCTTATGATAATTTATGTTATAATAAGCTTGATGATAATAAGGTACTTAATGATGAAAACTCTATAATAGAAAAATTAATTTTAAAGTGTCAAAAATCACTTTCAAGAAGTTTTCAAAATTATCCAAGATTTTTGAGGATATGAAAGAAAAGTTTTTTAAAATGAATTCCTCAAATGAATAACTCCCTAATGATTAAAAGCTTTTATTACTTTGAAAAATGAATCTAATAGAACTAAGAAAGAAAATGAAATGCTTTCAAAAGAGACTTTAGAATTGAAGAATTCTATTTATAAATTTCACAAAGAGAAAGAGACACTTGATAATCTTCTAGATTCTCAAAAGTCTCATAGTTTTAATTTTGGATTTGGGTGTTCTAATAGAGCTTCTATATCATCAAGTCCTCCTAGATTTGTCAAGACTACTCTTTCTCATCTCTCATCTTTTGTGAGAGCTATAAATCATAAAATTATAATACTAAAAGTCTTAATAATTCAAGCATTAAGGAAAAGCCTTCTAAGGCTAAAACCCTCAAGGCTTATAGTTTCAAGACTAAGGCTAAGAAACACTAACCTCATCATGCATTCATATATCATAATAAGAGGTACAACTTATGTACTTTAAACCTTAAAAACTCATGCATTGTTATAATTGTGAATTGCACGCTCATCTTAGACTATTTGTATCTAGAAAAGCCTCCAACCATCTTAGCCATAAAATATTTTCAAAGGTTAGTAGGTAAAATAGATTTACTAAAATTAAGTGCTTTTACTGCATAAAGTTAGAACACACTACAAATATAATATCTTGCTCTAGAGGTTAACTAACCTATAATAATTAATAGATTAGAAAATAAGTTTTAAGAAACTATTAGGTTATTGGGGATTACTAGAAGGACTAAATGGTTATTTGGTTTTAAAGAAAGAAAGGAAGGCACTGTAGCATCTCCTCATTCCTACTTTCTTCCATTTTCATGGCTTCCATCAACCAAAAATTTCTTTTCTTTCTTTTCTTCTTCTTCTCAAGCTTCCATCTATCAATCTAAATCTTTCCTCAAGCTTGTGTTGTTTTCAAACATTTTTTAAGTGAGTAATTTTAGTTGTTTTAATTCCAAACTTTTGAATTTTAATAGAATTTTATGTTTTGATAATTTGATTAGTTTTAACCTTTAATTAGGCTAGAATAAACCCTCTGTAAATGTATTTCTCTTTAGAATGTTGTGTTGGTGGTGAATTATGGTGAGAATGTACAAAAATAGAGGTTTTTGGCTACTGCAGTTCATCTATATAAGTGATCAGGCACCGCCTCAATGCTGAAGAGGCACCTTAGTGCACTGAGCTGGTGCTTGAGCACTGAGGAGGCACCTTAGTATGCTAAAGCAGCACCTCAGTGCAATGAGGAGGCGCCTCAGTGGCCTTCTGACGCCTCTAAAACTCTTCAGAAGCTTTTTCGAACTATTTTTAGGACTAAAAACCATACCAACCTACCATATATGAACTAGGTCGAGTAGAATTTACATAAAAAGCTCATTTATGATTTTTCTTCTTAATGTTAGGAGTAGTGTTAGTCGCATTTGTAGAGCATAAGTTAAAGCCAGCTAGCTAATTCTTTGGTTCAGTGAGCTCAGGTGAGTGGCTAAGTATATAACTTTAGTTTTTGAAATTATATATATATATAGTACAAAAATGTTAAGGTTTATAAAATGTTTTTCTGTGATATAACTAATGTTTTCATACAAATAGTTTTTATCAAATATTTTACCTACCACTATTGTATTATAAATTACCTAGCATATGTATCAGAAATTGGGAACATATAGTAATATATTTATTATTAATATGGCTAAAACAATTTAAAGCAAAAATGTGTTTGTTATTATTATTTTATGCAATGATTAATCTCAGTAGTATATTATCAGCTAAAGATGCAGCTACTATGATTTATTAACAATTTGATAAATGTGAATGTTTTGATTTATAAACAAATATATACATTCGTGATATATATCTTTTAGATTACACCATGATGACTAGTGTCTTATCTCAGCACTATATATATATATATATATATATATATATATATATATATATATATATATCAGCAATATTACTCAGCAACTGTCTTTAGGACCGCACTTGGTTGTACATATAGCCTTTGGCGTGTAAAACAGGGTGATTAGCCCTTTGGGGGCAGCTCTGCACATGTATATGACCATCATTATATATATATATACACTTGGGCTGCTCAGCATCATCATGTGCCCAATGTGTTAGCAATTCAATATAATCTTTTGGTTATACATTTAATGAGTGTATGGATTAAAAGTATTATGAATGTTCTCTAAGTTTTATAGCAACTATGTAGCTAAATTGATACAGTATTTTAGTTACCAGTAAGTTAGCTTATTAATAAATCATAAGAATTATTTCAGCAGCTTTATAACTTTTACAATAATAGTTTTCATATATAAATATATATATATGTAGTTATATCCCACTTTATTTTATTTTAACCACTCACTGAGCATTTTTATACTCACCTCCTTTTTATTTAAAATTTTTATAGATCCTTTAGAGTAGCAACAATAGACTGTAGGACCCAGCTTTGCTTTTCTCATTCCGTTGTCTAGTGGAGGTTGAGCCAATAATCTTAGTGTTCTGTCCTTTTGATTATTTTTAAGAACACTCTATAATGTAGTTGATACTTTTGTATTTAATATATGAGGATGTTTTAAGGAAAACTTTACCAGTCATTAATATAATTATTTTTCCAGATGGTTTAATACCAAGGATTTTAGTAATATATATATACACACACACACACACACACATTATTCTATTCCCAGTATAAGCATAGCCAGCTATCAGCTAGTCATGCCTACTCCATAGCTAGCGGAGTGGGTGTGACAAATTAATTGGTACTAGAGCCCAAGTTTACAAAGCCTTGGTTTAGCAGTTTACATAGTGTTCTATCTCTAAAATAGAATTACTAAGTCTAAAACCTTATTTCTATTATGTTTTTATAGAGTAATGCTGCTAATACTTAGAGGTGGTAGAGGCCGAGGTTATAATCGTGGCCACATCACTAGAATCATTGATATTAGCCAACCTCATAGGAATCTTCCAGATCATCCTAAAGGGATGGATGATTTATCTTTCAGTGGAGGGGAACATATAGATTCTACCTCTAGTAATGTTGTATCAAGAGCATATCCAGTTGCTCCACCTCCGTAACATGTTCTTACACCTTCTGTTCATCCACCACCAGTTCCACCTAACCCACAACCAGCGCAGCCAATACCTCATTTTCAGGCTGATGCTAGTATGGAAGCTCTTATGACCCAAGATTTTTTAGCGGCTATGGTTGCTCGTGAGCAGTATTATGATCCTTGGATGATAGTAGATCATGCACACAGATTAAGTGCATATAATTTTAAGGGGTCTATAGATGGCGGACTAGCTAATGAGTGGCTAAAGAAGTTAAAGAAAGCTTTTCTTATCCTAGGATTGACAGAGGTTGAGAAAGTTTAGAATGTGCATGGATTTATGAAAGGTTTAGTAGCTGATTAGTTAACTATAGTTTGCCATCTTTATGGTGAAGGTCTAACCTAGAATATATTCCTTGCGGAGTTCCATAAAGATTATTTGACAGGTAGCTATAAGAAAAGAAAGCAAAAGGCATTCTTTAAGTTAACCCAAGGTAGTCAGTCAGTCAATGATTATGTAGATCGATTTAAGGATCGATATCGCTTTGTTTCTAAAATTATGCCTTCGAAGGAAATTAATTATGATAGATTTATAAGTGAACTACAAGCTTATATGCGAACTGGAATATTGTGGTACGAAGGGAATAAGTTTTTAGAACTAGTTTAAAATATGCTTGCTTTTAAGAAGCCAAGGAAAGAAGAGTTAGAGTAAGAATAAAAGAATAAAAGGTTTATCCCTAGTTCTTCTTAAAGTTTTAGAGATAGACTAGCCAACAAAGGAGTTGGCACGTTACCACCTAGACCAGGTTATACTAGTAGTGGCTAGGGTTTGCACATGAGTTTTGGGCAATAAGTAAATTAACCTCTGATGAGTCAGAGTTCTATTAGGCAGCCAATTAGTAGCTTTACAAATGCCCATAGGTAAACCCATGGACTTATGCCATAAAATAACTAAAGGAGACACACATACCCTCAATGCCCATATTGTGGATTTTTTAAAGGGGAATGTAATAAGAGGTCATTGTTATTTTAAGTGCGGGGAGATTGGTCACATAAAAAGGGATTGTCCTTCATTGGTGCAATTTAGTGGTACAGGGCGAGGAACTATAGCCCTTAGAAATCATGGTGGTAGTAGGAACTTTTCACCAAATAGACATGTCCCACTAATTCTAGCCTTAGTATTGGTAGAGGTGGTGTTGTTGCTATAACATTTTAGCTAGGATAGAGTGTCTAACCAAATTGACCTTTAACTTAAGCTAGAGTGTTTACAATGATGTAAGATGAAGCATTGGCATCTTCAAAAGTTGCTACTGATATGTTAACTATCTTTGATTAAGATACTTATGTGTTATTTGACCTAGGGCCCACACATTCTTTTGTGTCTTACTTTTTTGCTTTGCATGCTAATTTAAAGCCTAGTTCCTTAGATGATATAATGATTGTTAGTAACCCTTTGGGAAACTTTAAGGCTTATGAGAAAGTGTATAAAGATTGTGTAGTTAAGATATGTGAGCATGAGCTCTTAGCAAATTTAGTTCCCCTACAACTTCAAGGTTTAGATGCAATCTTAGGCATGGATTGGCTATCTCACCATTATACTACAGTGGATTATTTTAAAAAGATAATAGAGTTTAATTATCTTGGGGAAACTAAATATTCATTTTAAGGGGTATGACATGCTCTTCCCTCTTGTTTAATATCCACCATAACTGCGAGAAAAAGGTTAAGGAAGGGTTGTCAAGTATATCTTGCTTATGTTGTTGACAGTAAGTCTAAAGGGCCAAAATTAGAAGATATTCCAATAGTGTGTGAATTCAGAGATGTTTTTCCAGAAGATCTTCTAGGTTTACCCATAAATAGAGAGATTGAATTCTCTATCGATGTGATCCCTGGTACAACTCTTATTTCTTAAGCACTTTATAGAATGGCTCCAATAGAGTTAAAGGAATTGAAGATCCAATTGTAAGAGTTATTAGATAAGGGTTTCATTAGGCCTAGTGTATCACTATGGGGAGCACCTGTGTTATTTGTAAAGAAAAAATATGGTTCCATAAGGCTATGTATAGATTATAGATAGTAAAATAAGGTTACCGTGCATAATAAGGATCTATTACCTCATATTGATGATTTTTTTGATCAATTACAAGGAGCTAAGATTTTCTCAAAGATCGATTTAAGGTCTCGGTATCATCAACTAAAAATTAAAGAGACAGATGTACCTTAAACAGCTTTTAGGATGCGCTATGGACATTATGAGTTTCTTGTGATGCTGTTTGGGTTAACCAATGCACCAGCTGCCTTTATGGATCTTATGAATAGAGTGTTTCGAAAATACCTGGATAAATTTATGATTGTATTCTGATATGGAATGAATACATGGAAAGTATGGGCATGATGATGGACTTGGGCTAAAAGGGGTATCAAGGCCGAATGGTGATGGACAACAACATGAGGCATTCAATTCCAAGATCAATTAATGTATTAGAGCTACCTCAAGGCCCAATAATAAGATCAAGGGCTAAGAAGTTCAACGAGGCTTTACAAGGCTTTATGAGGGACAAATGGGCTGCATATGAAGACCAACAATGCAAGGCTTTAGATCAATGTTTGGATCGAGGAAATTAGGCTTTGTTTAATGTATTTTAAGTCCAAATTGGTGTTGAGGCTGAATAGACACATATGGGCCAAATAAGACATTTAGTTATGTACTTTATTTTAAGTTTAGGCTTATTATGTTTAGTTGAAAACTTATTTATTTATCTTTTTATTAATTTCCTAGTAGTTTAAGAGTTTTAGAGTTTGTTTTAGGTAGGATGTTTGTTACATTAGAGAATCCTACTTTTTTAAAGAAGTTTAGTGTGTTTGAAAGACTTATTTAGCTTGTTTTGCATCCTTATATAATGATGCACGAATTTCATTAATAAAGATATATAATTTTTGTTCAAACCATATTAAGCACATAATTGCTTTGTTTTCTAGTGTTCCCGAACTTATCAAAGGAAGTGATCCACTTTTGTGGCATTCAAATAATTGGAATTTAAGGTTTGGTTTCCTTAGGTTTTAATTACAAAGATCATCTTACAAACTATTCTTGGCATTCCTTGGGCATGGTGTTGGGTTGTTAAAGGGGTTTTCAAGTTAGTGGTATACAGGCCCACATAACCAAAGGGTTGGTGTATTATATTCTTGGAGGTTTCTCTAACATATTCATAGATGATATACTGGTATATTCTCGAAGTAAAAAGGAACATAAAGAACATTTGAGTATAGTTTTGTAAACTTTGAGAAGTGAGCAACTATTTACTAAATTAAGTAAATGTAAGTTTTGGCTAGATTAAATTATTTTCTTGGGACATGTTATATCAATAAAAGGTGTCCATATAGACCCTAAGAAAGTTGAGGCAGTAGTTAAATGGGAACAACCAACTAATACCACAGAAGTGAGAAGTTTCTTGGTTTAGCTGGTTACTCACACCGATTTGTTCAATATTTCTCAATCATAGCAGCTTTATTAATAAAATTGTTAAAGAAAAATATGAAGTTTGTATGGATAGAAGAATGTCAAAGTAGTTTTGAGAAACTTAAAGAATTTTTAACTTCTGCACCAGTATTAATTTTTCCTACTAGTGATAGTGAATTTGTGGTGTATAGTGATGCTTCTAGGAAAGGATTAGGTTGTGTTCTTATACAATATGGGAAGGTTATAACATATGCTTCTAGACAACTAAGGCCGCATGAATTAAATTATCCTACTCATGATTTGGAATTAGCAGATGTAGTGTTTGCTCTTAAGACTTGGAGGCATTATTTATATGGAGAAATGTGTTAAATTTTTAATCACATATCTCTTAAATACCTTCTTAGTCAAAAGGAGTTGAATTTGAGGCAAAGACAATGGATTGAGTTATTAAAGGATTATGACTATACAATAGAGTATCATCCTGGAAAGGAAAATGTTGTGGCAGATGCTCTTAGTTGGAAATCCTATAGTAACTTAAGTTATATCAAGTCAGTGTGATCTCTTTTGTTTATAGAACTTCAAGCAATGAATGTGGACATGAAACTGAACAGTCAAGGAAGATTGTTGGCAATTTTCAAGGTCAAAACCATTTTAGTAGAAAGGGTTAAGGAAGTGCAAACTCAGGATGCTCATTTATCTAAAGTTATTGAGGAGGTAAAAAGTGGGTCACGGACTAGTTTTTCTCTTAGAGAGGATGGAACTTTAATGCTTAGAGAAAGGATTTATTCCAAATATAGAAGAATTGAAGCAAGAGATTATGGAGGAGGCATATTGTTCTGTATACTCAATGCATCCGAGCAGTACAAAAATGTATAGTACACTTAAGGAAAACTATTGGTGGCAGGGTATAAAAAGAGATATAGTAGACTATGTAGCAAGATGTTTAGTTTGTCAATAAGTGAAAGTTGAACATCAACTTCCATCGGGTCTTTTGTAACCATTTCCTATTCCGGAGTGGAAATGGGAGCATATTACCATGGATTTTATAATGGGATTACCTCATACGTAGTAAGGACATGATGTAATATGGTTATAGTGGATAGGCTAACTAAATTAACTCACTTTTTACCAATCAAAGTGGATTATTCCTTGGATAAGTTAGCACAAGTGTATGTGAATGAAATCTTAAGGCTTCATAGTGCACCAATCTCCATTGTATTAGATAGAGATCTTAGATTCACATCTAGATTTTGGCCCAGTTTACATCAAGCTATGGGTACAAAATTGAAATTTAGTACTTCCTTTCACCCACAAAATGATGGTCAATCGGAAAGAACTATCCAAACTTTATAGGATATGCTAAGGGCTGTATGATGGAATTTAAGGGAAGTTAGGATAAGCACTTGCCATTAATGGAATTTTCATACAACAACAGTCATCATGCAAGCCTTAGCATAGCACCTTATGAGCATTATATGAAAGGAAATACAGAACTCCAGATTATTGGAATGAGGTAGCGGAAAGAAAACTTATGGGACTAAAAATTGTACAGTTAACCACAGACAAGATTGAATTAATTTACAGTAGATTAAAGGTAGCTCAAGATAGATAAAAGAGTTATACTAACTTAAAAAAAGCCATTGAGTTTAATATTAAAGATAAGGTATTCCTGAAGATATCTCCGTGGAAAGGTATAGTTCAATTTGAGAAGCATGGGACATTAAGTCCTCATTTCATTGGACCATATGAAGTGATTAAAAGAATTGGACCTGTAGCATATCGATTAGGTTTGCCTCCAGAGTTATCGTAGGTGCATGATGTCTTTCATGTGTCCATGTTGAGAGAATATAAAAGTGATCCCTCCCATATACTGCAAGAACAACTAATAGAATTAAGGGAAGATTTGACTTACAAAGAAGTGCCAATAGGAATCTTAGCTAGAGAAGAGAAAATTTTAAGAAATAAAGTGATTCCATTGGTTAAGGTTTTATGAAGTAATCATTCTAAAGAAGAAGCAACATGGGAGAGAGAAGAAGATATATAGATTCAATATCCCTATTTATTTTCCTCGTAGGTATGTAAAATTCGAGGATGAAATTTCTTAAGAGGAAGAGAATTACAATATCCTACTCTAGAGGTTAACTAACCTATAATAATTAAAAGGATCAGAAAATAAGTTTTGAGAACCTATTAGGTTATTGAGGATTACTAGAAGGACTAAATGGTTATTTGGTTTTTTAAAAAAAAAGAAATGAAGGCACTGTAGCATCTCCTCCTTCCCATGTTTTTTTCCATTTTCATGGCTTCCATCAACCAAAAATTTCTTTTTTTTTCTTTTTTTCTTCTTCACGAGCTTCCATCTATCAAGCTAAATCTCTCCTTAAGCTTCTTATCTTCAAGCTTGTGTTGTTTTTAAACATTTTTTAAGTGAGTAATTTTAGTTGTTTTAATTCCAAACTTTTGCATTTTGATAGAATTTCATGTTTTGATCATTTGATTAGTTTAGAACCTTTAGTTATGCTAGAATAAACCCTCTATAAGTGTATTTCTTCTTAGGATGTTGTGTTAGCAGTGAATTATGGTGAAAATATGCAAAAATAGAGGTTTTAATTAATGCAGTTCGTCTACAGAAGTGATCAGGTGACGCCTCAATGCTAAGGAGGTGCCTCAGTGCACTAAGATGATGCTTGAGCACTGAAGAGGCGCCTTAGTGCTGAGGAGGCACCTCACTGTACTAAGTCGGCACCTCAGTGGCTTTCTGATGCCTCTAAACCTCTTCAAAAGCTTTTTCAGACCATTTTAGGACTAAAAACCATACCAACCTACTATATATGAACTAGATTGAGTAGTATTTACATAGAAAGCTCATTTATGATTTTGCTTCTTAAATATTAGGAGTAGTGTCAATTGCAGCTATAGAGCATAAGTCAGAGCAAGCTAGCTAATTCTTTGGTTCATTGAGCTCAGGTGAGTGGCTAAGTATATATCATTAGTTTTTGAAATTATATATATATATATATATATATATAAACATTAAGGTTTATAAAATGTTTTTCTATGATATAAATAATGTTTCCTTACAAATAGTTTTTATCAATTATTTTACTTACCATTGTTGTATTATAAATTACCTAGCATATGTATCAGAAATTGGGAACATATAGCAATATATTTATTATTGATATAGCTAAAGCAATTTAAAGCAAGAATGTGTTTGTTATTATTATTTTACGCAATGATTAATCTCAGTAGTATATTGATACTAGTATCAACTAAAGATGCAGCTATTATGATTTATTAGTAATTTGATAAATGTGAATGTTTTGATTTATAAACAAATCTATACACTCATGATATGTATCTTTTAGATTACACCATAATGACTGATGTCTTATCTCAGCATTATATATATATATTACTTAGCAACTGTCTTTGGAATAGCGCTTGGTTGTACATATAGCCTTTGGAGTGTACAACCGGGTGGTTAGCCCTTTAGGGGCTGCTCTGCGCATGTATATGACCAGCATTATATATATATACACTTGGGGTACTAAGTGTCATCATGTGCCCAATATGTCAGCAATTCAGTATAATCTTTTGGTTATACATTTAATGAGTGTATAGATTAAAAGTATTATGAATATTCTCTCAGTTTTATAGGAACTGTATAGCTAAATTAATACAATATTTTAATTACCATCAAGTTAGCTTACTAATAAATCATAAGAATTATTTCAACAGCTTTATAACTTTTATCATAATAGTTTTCATATATTTATGTAGTTATTATAGAAAATAGCTAATGTTCCCACTTTATTTTATTTTAACCACTCACTGAGTATTTTTATACTCACCTCCTTTTATTTTAAATTTTTATAGATCCTTTAGAGTAGTAGTAATAGACTGTAGGACCCAACTTTGCTTGTCTCATTCTAGTGTCTAGTGGAGGCTGAGCCAATTATCTTAGTGTTTTGTCCTTTTGATCATGTTTAAGAATACTCTATAATGTAGTTGATACTTTTAAATTTAACATATGAGGATATTTTAAGGATAACTTTACCAGTCATTAATATAATTGTTTATCCAGATGGGTTAATACCAAGGTTGTTAGTAATATATATATATATATACATTATTCTATTCCCAACATTAGTATAGCCAGCTATCAGCTGGTCACGCTTGCTCCATAGCTAGCGGAGTAGGAGTGACAATCAATATGTGTTACTATAGAAACTTCACCTTGACCTCTTACCCAAGGACTATTTTGAGACAAACAAATCACGATCAATTAAAGTTTGGGTTCCAAAAGGTGTTTGATATCATGTTGTGTAGGAGTGGTTGAAGTTAAATATATGCTAATTAATGATAAGTTAGTAAAACCAATTTACTTGATTTGTTATTAAATATGCAAACATTAAATTGTCCAAAGAGAATTTAACCCTTTGCATAATCAAAATTATTCTAAAAAATTGTACACTTTTGGCATATGCTATTTTCTTAGTGTTTTCAATATTTTTCATTTAGTATCCCATTTTGGCATCAATTTTCATTCGATATGCCTTATTCTTTTAAAATTCTTATTTGGACTATATATTAAAGATTATGATTGCCATTGCTAATGCCTTAATATATGTTATGTTTGGCATTCATTCTACTTTTAATTCGGAACTATGATTGATTTTTTATTTAATTTTTAATTGAATATCAATTGGGAGCATTTCTTTTTTACTTCATTCACTTATTTTTCAATTAGTATCATTGTCTTTTATTTGATATTCATTTAGTATCCATTTTAGTTTTTAAATAGTGTCTTTATTCTCAATTGATATCATTCTTTTCTTGGTTGATATCCTCATTGTTCATCAGGTGTCATTCATTTTATTTCATTTATTTTTCATATTTCATGTGGTATCTTTTCTTTTTTATTTCCTTCCTTTTTTACTTTGATCAAGGGGGAGAGAAATTTAGCACTTTAAATCATAATAATTATACTTGAATTATAAAATAGAATGACAAAAAGGGGGAAAACTAAATATTTCATATAATTGAATGATATTTGATATATTTAACTCAGCTTAGCATATATTGAGGGGGATAAATTTTAAAACCCCTTGGTATATAATTGAGGAGAACTATTGTAAAATAAATGCACAAATATGCACATAGTGATTCTTAATTATCATTCAAAAATTAATTATTAAGGTAAAAAAGGTGTAGATTGTGGACCCTTTGCATGATCAATATGTTAATCAATCTCAAATCAACATTGGTTTTGACTTTAACAATTAATTTTAGTTCCTAACTGATGAGTGTGAAAAACACTACTTTTAAGCACTCTATTTTATTGCATCTTAGGCTTAGTAATTATATTGTTAGTTAGTTTTTTAGTTAATTTAGTTTGTTTTGTTAGTTTGTCTTAATTAGTAGGATTTAGTTATTTTTGGATAATTTCTTTTATATTTTGTTTTGTAAGATGCATTGGGATGATGAAGTTTGAATCAATCCTTGAAGTTTGGATAGGCTAAAGACTCAAGATAAGGAGTTATCTACATTGGGGATGAGCATGGCCGTGCTTGTTTGTTGCATGGCCGTGCCTGAGACTTATTTTTGCCAAGTTACAGAATGGCACGGCCATGCAAAAATTGCACACGGCCGTTCCAAACAAAGAGACCAACCATAAGTTGTTTCTTGCACAGCCATGCCATTTTCTTGCGTACCTATGCCTGACTTATGTGACAGCCCACGAAATGATAATTTTTAGGTGAAGATTAAATAGAAAGGGATTTATCTTTTATCCTTTAATTAGATAGAGTTTGAGAGGGGTTAGATTACCTTTCTAATTAGGTCTTTAGGTCTATAAATAGGACCATTTCATGTTCATTTAAGGGTTGTTCTTGTTTTTGGATTCTACTCTAGTTTATGTTTTTATTTAAGTTTCTATTTTTAGAATACAATTTCATTTGTTTAGTTCATAGTAGAAGTGATACTTGGCTTGAAATTAAAAGAGCAAGGCTTATTGACATCATTGAAAAGGGATTTTTCTTGTATCACTCTTTTATTTATTTAATTATATTCAGATTTGTTTTTATTTCTTGTTTGTTTTCTTTTCTCTTTAACATGAGTAGCTAGATATTTTCTAGGGTTCTTATTCTGAATTGACTATGTGCTTATTGTGATTATGTTAGGTTGCTAGATTTGATTCATTGGTTGTTGTTGAACTTAATGTCATTTTAGGATTGATCAACCTAGAATTGAATCAACACTATGGGCTTAATCGAGAGATAGGTTTTGTAGGAAATGGCAATAACCTATTAGTTGCTTAGTTAGTTGAGAGAAAATTAAGTGAATCAATATTGATTAAAGGTTGTGTTTAAAATTAGAATTAAAAGGCATTAGGTTGGTGAGAGCCGGTTAACTTAATGTTGATTAATCTTCAATTAATTATAGGTTTATCTTAGAGGAAAATCTATAGTTTCTAAGATCCCTTCAAAATTAATTAAAAATAGTGTAGACCTAGTTGTGTAATCAATCCTTTGAAATGGTCAATTGAGAATAAGGAACCCTAGCTTTTAAAATTTGAATTAAAATTTGTGTTTTTACTTTTCTTAATTTAGTTTCTTTGAAATTATAAACTCTATTTCGTTGTCTAAACAATCAAACATTGTGAGTATTACAGTATTCAACTTCAAATCTCTGAGGGATGATATCTTTATTTACTACTTGATATAATTCTGTATGCTTTCGGATTAGTACACATCAAGTTTTTGGTGTCGTTGCCGGGGATTTAGCAAAGATTGATATTGTAAGAAAATTGTGTTGCTTGATTTAGAAGTTATTTTTAATTTTCATTTTAATTATGGTATTGTAGGAATTTGTGTTGGTTGATGCACATACGAAGTGCATGCAAACAAGGACTTGAATTGATACCACTTGATTTGGAGTTAGAAAAGACAGTTCGTGAGAAAAAGAGACAAACAGTCATATCAAAACACTCACCAAGCAAAATGGACGCAAGGGATTTAAAGAATGACCCACCGAGGCAACAAGTTCTTCAAAATCCTCAGAATTTTCAGAGAACCATGCGAGATTTTGTGAGTCTTAATATGCAAAGTGATCAGACACCAATTTTAAGGCCAGCGGTAGCAGCAAACAACTTTGAGATCAAGCCAGCTATGATCCAAATGATCCAGAATTCACTATTCAATGGGCTACCACATGAAGATCCATTTGGACATATGTCTAGATTCTCAGAGTATTGTTCTACCTTCAAGATGAATGGAGTATAGCCTGATGCAATCCGTTTGATTCTCTTTCCATTTTCCCTAATGGATAGAGCAAAGAGATGGTTTACCAGTTTGCCACCTAACTCCATCAACACTTAGCAAGAGCTTTACACAGCCTTTTTCAATAAATACTTGCCACCTGTAAAAGTGATGAGGATTAGAAATGAGATTAACTCTTTCTTTTAAAGAGATGATGAAACATTCTACGAGTGCTGGAAAAGATTCAGAGACCTTCAGAAGCAGTGTCCACCTCAATTGATTCCTTCATAGGATTTGGTGCAATCATTCTACAAAGGAGTCAATCATGCAGTTAGAGTCAACATTGATGCAGTAGTTTGAGGTACTATCATGTCAAAGACACCAGAAGATGCCTTGGATCTCTTTGAAGAAATGGCCAATACACAAAGTTTTTGGCCTAATGAGAGGACCATTACAAAGAAGGCTGGAGCTATAGAAGTGGACAATTTAACCATGTTGAATGCAAAGCTTGATGCTCTGACAAAAAGGATGGACAAGGTAAATGTGAATGCAGTATCTACACTGTCTTCCTCATATGAACTATGTCAAGAAGGTCATCCTACCATAGAATGTCAAATGATACAAGGGGTGACTACAGAGGGTGTCAACTATATGGCAAATTTTAAAGGACCTCAGAACCAAGTCTATGGAAACACCTACAATCTAAGTTGGAGGAACCATCCAAATCTCTCTTGGGGTAATCAAGGAAATAACCAGTGGAGACCACAAGTACCACCAGGATTTGGAGGACAGAATATGCATCAACCTCAACCTCAATTTCAATAAGACAAAGGTTCATCCTCTGAAATTTTAATGGAGAGCAAGATGGAGAAATTCATGGATGTGATGTCATCAAAGATGAGCCAGCAAGATCAAGCTTAAAAGAGAATGGAGCAGATGATTCGAAATCACTCTTCTTCTATTCACAATCTAGAAGTGCAAATGGGGCAGCTAGCAAATTCTTTAGCAACAAGGAATCAATGTGCATTGCCGAGCAATATAGAGAAGAATCCAAAAGAGCAAGTAAAGGCTATCACCTTGAGAAGCGGTACGGAGATTCAAACCCCTAAAGCAACAATGGAGTACGAAGAAAAGAATAATGAAGGAGAGAAAGAACATAATGATGAAGGGGTTGAGACACCAAAAGAACCAGAAGTAAAGGAAGACAAAAAAGAAAAAGCTAAGCCAAAATCACCACCAATTCAACCTTATGAACCTCCAGTACCATATCCACAAAGGTTGAAGAAAAAGGAGCATGACCAGCAGTTTACAAAGTTTTTAGAAAGATTCAAGACACTCCACATCAACATGCATTTGGTAGAATGTCTAGCTCAGATGCTGAAGTATGCAAAGTTCTTGAATGAGCTAATTTCCAACAAAAAGAAGTTGTAGGAGTTCGAAACAGTCATACTTACAAAGGAATGCAGTGAAATCATCTCAAATAAACTTCCTTTAAAAAGGAAACAACTAGGGAGCCTTACTATTCCATGTTCTATGGGAAATTTGTCATTTTAAAAATCTTTGTGTGATTCAGGTGCTTCTATTAATCTTATGGCTTTGTCTATTTACAGGAAATTGGGACTTGGAGAAGCAAGACCAACAAACATTCATCTACAATTGGCATATAGGACAGTAAAGGAACCAGAAGGAATAGTAGAAGATGTGCTAGAAAGTTCATTTTTCTAGTGGACTTTGTCGTTCTTGACTTTGAGGAAGATGAAGACATCCCCTTGATTCTTGGTATGCCTTTCCTCTACACTGCCAAGGTAATCATTAATGTATATGATGGAACTTTGACTCTAAAAGTAGGTGAGGAAAGTTGTAAGTTCAACATCTATCAAGGTATGAAACACTCTTCTAATAGTGATTTATGCTTTAGAGTTGATGTTGTGGATGAATGTGTGATTGAAGTCCAACGAAGGAGGTTGGTAAACTATAATGAATTGGAGTATATTGAGAAGTGTATGCAAGTACAAGAAAACCAAGAGGAAGATTACCTTAAACACCAAATTTCTTTTTTCCAAATCCAACTACCAAACACTGAACCTACACCACCATCAACCATAAAACCACTAAATGTAGAATTGAAACCCTTACCTTAACATTTGAGGTATACTTTTCTTAGAGAGAACCAAACTTTACCTGTGATCATATCTTCTAAACTCACCCAAGACCAAGAGGAATTGCTTGTGAGGATGCTCAAGAGAAGAATAAGAGCAATTGGTTGGCAAATTTTGGATATAAGGGGGATCAGTCCATCTTATTGCATGCATAAAATTCTAATAGAAGATGGATAGAAGCCAACAATTGAAAGGCAAAAGAGGCTCAATCCAAACATGCAAGAAGTGGTAAAGAAAGAGGTGGTTAAACTATTAGATGTTGGAATTATTTACCCAATCTCACACAATTTATGGGTAAGTCCTATCCAGTGTGTCCCAAAAAAAGGAGGAATGACTGTGGTAGAGAATGAAGAGGGTAAGCAGATCGCTATAAGAGTAGTGACTGGATGGAGAGTGTGCATTGACTACAGGAAGCTAAATTTGGCTACTAGAAAGATCACTTTCCACTACCATTCATTGATCAGATGTTAGAGAGGATAGTAGGACATGCCTTCTATTATTTCCTAGATGGTTATTCGGGTTACAATCAGATTGCAATTGCTCCTGAAGATCAAGAGAAAACGACATTCACATGTCCCTATGGCACATTTGCTTATAGAAGAATGCCATTTGGACTGTGTAATGCTCCAGTAACCTTTCAAAGATACATGATGGCCATATTCTCAGACTTGGTAGAAGAAATTATGGACGTGTTCATGGATGACTTATCAGTCTATAGAAGCTCATTTGAAGGATACTTGGAAAACTTGGAGCAAGTTCTTACAAGGTGTGAAGAGACAAACTTGGTACTGAATTGGGAGAAGTGTCATTTTATGGTAGAGGAAGGAATCATCATTGGGCGTAAAATTTCAGTACAAGGTATTGAAGTGGACAAAGTAGAATGTCAAAGGAATTCGAAGTTTCCTTGGCTATGCAGGATTCTGTCGGCGGTTTATCCAGGATTTTTCAAAAATCTCTAAACCCCTTTGTAAATTACTTGAGAAAGATTCTCCTTTTGACTTTACTAATGATTGTAAATTGTCTTTTGATAGGTTGAAAGAAGCATTGATATCAGCCCTATAGTTGTATCACCTGATTGGAATCTTTCATTCGAACTAATGTATGATGCAAGTGATCATGCAATAGGAGCTGTACTTGGCCAAAGGAAGGAAAATAAACTTCATGTCATCTACTATGCAAGTTGAACTTTAAATGATGCATAACTTAACTATGCCACAACCGAGAATGAGATGCTAGCAATAATTTTTTCTTTTGATAAATTTTGATTGTACTTACTTGGTTCTAAAGTTGTTGTGTATACATATCACGCAACATTAAAGTACCTCTTGAACAAAAAGAACTCAAAGCCAAGGCTCATACGCTGGGTGCTATTTTTACAAGAGTTCGATATTAAAATTAAAGACAAAAAAGGATCAGAGAAAGTAGTAGCTGATCATCTCTCAAGATTAGAGCTGGAACAAGATGGAGATGAGGAGGAAGAGCCAATCCAGGAACTATTTCCAGATGAGATGTTGTTAGCAATCCAAAGTTTAAATGCACCATGGTTTGCAGATATAGCTAACTTCGTGTCAAATGGGAAGTTCCTAGAAGAATTTAATAGTCAACAGAGGAAGAAACTCATCTATGATTCAAAGTATTATTTGTGGGATGAACCATACCTCTGGAAGCTATACAGTAATGGAATGATAAGACGATGTGTAGGAGAAGAAGAGACTGGTTCAATTGTGCAACATTGCCATGGGATGATCAATGGTGGTCATTTTGGTCCACAGAGAACTGCTGTAAAGATTCTTAAAGCAGGATTCTTTTAGCCTACACTCTTTCATGATGCTAAAAAGTTTATACTCAGTTGTGATGCATGTCAAAGGAGTGGCAACATTTCTAAAAAGGATGAAATGCTCCAATCAGAAATTCTTGAGGTAGAGATATTTGATGTGTGAGGTATAGATTTCATGGGGCCATTTCCTATTTCAGATGGAAATAAGTACATACTTGTTTGTGTGGATTATGTATCCAAGTGGGTGGAAGCTCAAGCATGTGCAGTGAATGATGCAAGAGTAGTTTGTAAATTTTTGCAAAGACTTTTTGCTAGGTTTGGGATGCCTCGAGCTATCATAAGTGATGGAGGAATACACTTCTATAATAGAAACATGGAAGCATTGCTAGCTTGTTATGGGGCTAAATATAAGATAGCTACTCCATATAATCCCCAAACAAGTGGATAAGTAGAAGTGAGCAACAGAGAATTGAAGAGGATTTTTGAAAGAACAGTGAGCAAGTCTAGAAAGGAATGGGCAAGGAAGTTGGATGATGCTTTGTGGGCATACCGTATAGCTTATAAGACACCTATTAGAATGTCTCCATATAGGTTAGTTTATAGAAAAGCATGTCACCTTCCTGTAGAGATTGAACATAAGGCCTACTGGGTAATCAAAGCTTTGAATTATGATTGCAAGAAAGCAGCTGAAAAGAGACTTTTGCAGTTGAATGAATTGGAAGAGTTAAGAGAGATGGCATATGAAAACTCTAGGATTTATAAAGAACGTACAAAGAAGTGGCATGATGCTAAAGTAAAGATAAAGAGTTTTCAAGAAGAAGACCAAGTATTGCTATTCAACTCTAGACTCAGATTATTTCCAGGGAAGCTCAAGAGTAGATGGTCGGGACCATATGTAGTGAGCCATGTCTATTCGTATAGAGCTGTGGAAGTATGCAACACTAGAGGAGAAAAGTTTAAAGTCAATGGGCAAAGACTGAAGATCTACAATGGAGGCATATGGGAGAATTCTCACCAATTGGCCTTTTTGGCCAATTCAACGCTCTAAAAATCATGACGGTCTAAGCTCATGGACCTAAAAGAGCGCTTCTTGGGGGCTCAACCAAGTTTTTATTTTGTATTTTTTATTGGTTCTTATAGTATTTAGTTTTATAATTTCTAATCACAAGTTCTTAGACTTTATTTTTCTAGAAAAGAAGCATGGAAGGATGTCCGGGAATTACAAGAGAAAGAAAGCTAAAGGATGAGAGGTAAGTAATTTTGATGTGGGAATGAAATTTGATTGTTACATGTGAATTTGGGTGATTTTTAATGTGTTTTGTGTGAATTTCTATGTGGCGCACCTTGTTGTGCACTCATGTGCTTTAGTCTAGCAAAAAGAAGTGCAAAAATCACATTAGAATCAGGCACGGTCGTGCCACTTTCGAGCATGGCCATGCCTGCTTGCAATTGGGACAGTCCAAATGAGCTAGAACTAGGCACGGCTGTGCCACTTTCAAGCACGGCCGTGCCATCTATAGATGTCACATACATGCGCATTTCTTGCAAATTTCAAAGGAGTCAAAGCCCCAATTCACAAACTCCCATATTTTCCCACTACCCACAAGTTCCAAAACCTTTCT
>CATIWO010257003.1:0-23011 GCA_949673435.1 Macaranga tanarius | reverse complement strand
ATGAGTAGCTAAACTGTTTTTAGGGTTTGGATTTGTGTAGCTAATTTAACACTTATTGGGATTTTATGTTAATCAATTTACTAATTATTTCAGTTAATTTTATGAGTTTGATTAATTTTTATTGCATTTGATTTTAGGCCTGATTGAATGTATGTTTGTGAGTAATTTATTGACAATAAAAATTGTATAAATTGCTAGCTCATAACTCATAAGACTTGGGTAATTCGATCATGAAAGTAGATAAATTCTTTGGGGATAAAATTAATTGCTAGAAAGCTTAATGAACCTTGATTAATTCATTTACTATGAAAATAGGAGATAATTAATTTTGGTATGCTTAATTGATCTTGAAAAAGACATTAGGTATTTAGAGTAATTTACCCTTAAGCGTAATCAGTGAATTGATTATAAATTAATCCCGCAAATCAAGTGTTGACTAGTGAAATAAATCCAAGCTCTAATTTATTTCTATTAATTCAATTTAAGTTAATTGATTAGATAGTTTTGATTTTAATTTGTTTGATTTGATTATTGAAATTTAATTTAATTTTATTAGCTAAAGAGATTGAATTAATAGCAAGTAGTTAGGACCCTTTTCTCATGAAAATGATACTCACTTACCATTGTATTACTTGTCACGATTCATACACTTGCGGAATTATGCTAACATTGAGTGTGCAAAAGTAAAATAGAGAGTTGGGGCAAAACAAAGGAGAGAAAAAAAAGAGAGAATTTCTTTGCCACCAAAAGTGAGATAAGGGCGGCATTTTTAGAAACACAAAATATGATTTTATTTTTGTAAAAGGAGGTTTTGATGACTAACCTTGATTTAGATAACTCTTTGCCTAGTGTTGTTTGTGTTCTATTACAAGAATTCACTAATGTGTTTTTCAAAAAAAATACCTAAGGGTTTACCGCCAATTAAAGGGATTGAGCATCAAATTGACTTTATTTTGGGAGCTCAAATACCCAATAAATCTACCTATAGAAGTAATCACGAGGATACAAAGGAACTACAAAGGCAGGTAGAGGAGCTTTTGGACAACGGCTACATCAGAGAGATCATGAGTCCATTTGCCATTTTGATTTTGTTGGTACCTAAAAAGGATGGATTTTAGCACATATGCGTGGATTATAGAGCCGTCAATAATATCACTATAAAGTATAGACATCCCATACCTAGTTTGGCTGACATATTAGATGAATTGCATGGGTCATATGCATTTTCTAAAATTGATTTGAAAAGTGGTTATCATGAAATACGTATGCATGAGGGTGATGAATAGAAAATAAACTTTAAGACTAAGCATAATTTATATGAATGGTTGATTATACCTTTTGGCCTAACTAATGCACTAGCACTTTTATCATGAGATTAATGAACCATATTTTATGCGTATATATAGGGAAGTTTGTCGTAGTATACTTTGATGACATACTTGTATATAGTAGGAGTTTAGAGAGCCATGTAGAGCATTTGAGTCTTATTCTTACTGCACTTAGAAAAGAAAATTTATTTGCTAAACTTAAAAAGTGTTATTTTTGTTCTAGTTCTATTATATTTTTAGGTTTTGTTTCTGCTAAAGGTATTTAGGTTGATGAAGAGAAGGTTAAAGCGATTAATGAGTGGTTTACTCCTAAGTCTATCACTAAAGTACGAAGCTTTCATGGATTAGCTAGTTTTTATCAACATTTTGTGAAGGACTTTAGCACTATTGCAATACCTTTGATTGAAGTTATGAAGAAAAGTGTGGGTTTTAAATAGAAAAAAGCTAAAGAAGATGCATTTCAGCTAATTAAGGAGAAATTATGTAGTGCACCCTTACTAGCATTACCTAATTTTAGCAAGACTTTTGAGATAGAGTGTGATGCATCTAGGGTTTATATTGGGCCTGTTTTAATGCAAGAATAAAGGTCTATCGCTTATTTTAGTAAAAATCTTAATGGGGTAGCCTTAAATTATCCTACATATAATAAAAAGTTTTATGTATTGGTGGGGGCATTAGAGATATGGCAATATTATTTATGGCCTAAGGAGTTTATTATTCATACTGATTATGAGTTCTTAAAGCACTTAAAAGGACAAGCGAAGTTGAACCGAAGGCATACTAAGTGGATAGAGTTTATTGAGACAATTCCTTATGTTATCAAGTAAAAACAAGGCAAGGACAATGTTGTAGCTGATGCACTTTTGAGAAGGTATATATTACTTAACTCTATGAATGATAGATTGCTAGGATTTGATCACATTAAGGATTTGTATGCTAATGATTCTGATTTTTGTAATGTGTATGAAGCTTGGGAAAAGGTAGCCTCTATTGAGTTTTATAGGCATGAGGGATATTTATTTAAAGAGAATAAACTTTGCATTCCTGAATGTAGTTTGCGTGAGCTTTTAGTGAGGGAAGCTCATGGGGGTGGTTTAATGGGGGCATTTTGGAGTTCAAAAGACTTTAGATGTGCTTAATGAATACTTTTTTTGGCCATATTTAAAAAGAGATGTTGAACGTATTTGTGCTAAACGTATTAAGTGTAAACAAGTTAAATCTAAAATTATGCCTCATGGATTATATATACCTTTAGATGTGCTTAATGAACCTTAGTTACATATTTCTATGGATTTTGTATTTGTTTTACTAAGGTCCAAAACAGGTTGAGATTGTGCATTTATTGTTGTTGATAGGTTTAGCAAGATGGCGTATTTCATTCCTTGTAATAAAACCAATGATGTAACCAACATTACAATGTATTCTTCAAAGAGATTGTTCATTTACATGGCGTTCCAAAAAGCATTGTGAGTGATAAAGATACCAAGTTCTTAAGTCACTTTTGGCGTACATTATAAAACAAGTTGAGGACTAAGTTGTTATTCGCAACAAGATGTCATCATCCTCAAATGGATGGGCAAACAGAGGTAGTAAATAAAACTTTAGGTACATTATTGTGGGAAATTATTGTTAAGAACTTAAAGAATTGGGAAGAGAGTCTACCATTTATTGAGTTTGCATATGATAGGAGTGTTTATACTACCATAGGTTATTCACCTTTTGAAGTGGTATATGGGTTTAATCCTCTTACACCTTTTAATTTATTACCTTTGCCTTCAAAAGAACAAGTTAATTTGGATGGTGCCAAGAAAGAGTTTGTGTGAAATCTATATGAGAAGGTTAATTAAAAAATTAAGAAGAAGAATGAGTAATATGTAAGCTAATAAGGGGCGTAAGCAAGTTGTATTTAAATTGGGAGATTGGGTTTGGGTACATATGCGCAAGGAGAGGTTTCTTTCCCAAAGAAAATCTAAGTTGCAACTATGTAGTGATGGTCCATTTCAAGTGGTGGAGCATATTAATGACAATGCTTACAAGCTTGATTTAAAAGGTGAGAGTAATGTGAGTGCTACTTTCAATGTTGCTAATTTAGTTCCTTTTGATTTTAATGTAGGTTTTGATTTGAGGACGAATCTTCTTGATGAATGATGGAATTATGAGAATCAAGGTCAACAGAAAGGGTCAAATGATCCTTTACAAGGAATTGAAGGTCCAATATTAAGAAATCGAGTCAAACATGCTAACGTGGCACTTTCAAAATTGATTTGCAACCTTCTAGCTAAGGAAAATATGCATTTTGAAAATGTCAAAGTGGAAGAATCATCACTAAGTCTTGTCAATGTGTTTTTGGCGTGTTTTCAATGCTTTGAAGGAGTTTTCGGGTCAACACGCCTGTGTCTCGAAGTACATGGTTGTGTTAGATGTGCTAAAAATGACCAATTGAGTATACGCTTAGAACATTCCCATATCCGCGCCCGTGTCTGCAACACACCCTACAATACGCCTATATCCTTGGCCATGTTCATCACTGCCTATTTTTGAAGGTTTGAACACGGCCACCAACACGACCGTGTTGTATGTTCTGAGTCAAATCTGAATTAATTCGGATTTTGTTATTTTGATTCCTATTTTAGTTTTTAAGGTTTAGTTTAGGAGTCCTAAGTTTAATAGAATTTTCATAGCCTTTGTTTTCCTATAAATAAGCATCATTCTTGATGTAAAAATAATTAAGTTGGAGATCAATAAAATTTCTAGGAATTTATTTCCTTTAATTCTTGCATGAACTAGATTGACCTTATTAAACTAATTGCTTATGGCGACCATCCTTATTCCTTATTACCCTCTTTTTCTTTCCTTTATTCTAGGGTGTGGTAGAAAATACTCTAAATTATTTTGATCAATTTATAATGAAGGGTTTTAGGTTTAATATACCTAAGGTTTAGGTTGGTTGATTCAAAGGAATTTAGGGTTTCTTTCTTTTTCTTTATCCTTTATTGTTAATTACTTATTTCATGAATTTTAGTACTTTTTTGAACGTATTTGGATTGATTTGAGATTGTTTGGGTTTCCCTATCAAGATCACATCACGTTAAATATTAGATCCCACTAAAATTAAAATAGTGTGGAAATAATAATAATAATAATAATAATAATAATAATAATAATAATAATAATAATAATAATAATAATAATAATAATTTATTCATATATAAAATATATTTTCATCAAATATTTCAAATATAAAAATAATTTTAAAAAATAGTATCGATTCAAATAAAAAAATTATCATTTGTTGTATTATTTATTAATTTTTACACTATTTAAATAGTAAAAATAATATTTTATTATTGATTTATTAGAGATAGTGGTGATCCTGGTGGATATGGTCATATAGAGGGGAAATTCTTGGGTAAACCCAGTTCGTCACGTAGGATTATAAACTTTCCATTAGAAACTTGATATGTAGCACAATTAATGAGCATTTATTGTACTTTTAACTTTAAAATAAAGTTGATAATATATATATATGAGCATTTATATATATATATATATATATTTGTTGTATTATTTATTAATTTTTATGCTATTTAAATAGTAAAAATAATATTTTATTATTAATTTGTTAGAGATAGTGGTGGTCCTAGTGGATATGGTCATAAAGAGGAGAAATTCTTGTATATATATAGTTAATAATATGTAATATTTTAAAAAATATATACATTTTTAAAGAAAAAAATTCATAAATATATTAAAAGTAACTATAGTTAGATGTTGCAACCCTTAAAATTAAAAGTATAATAAATGCTCATCAATTATACTACATGTCAAATTTCTAATAAAAGATTCATAATTCTACATGGCGAACCGGATTCACTCGTGAATTTCTCCCGTAGAGGCAAGAGTTGTTGACTAGGATAGTGAATGAGAAAGTGGGCATGAACAACTTTTGGCTTTATCGCATCTACATGCAACCGAAAAAAAAAAAAAAAAGCATTGAACAAAAGACCAAACAAAGAGAACACGTAACAAAAGACGGAAACAAAGAGAAGGAAGAGGACGGAATAAAAATAGAAGTGAAAAAGAAAGAAATACAAAAGTACGTGGTTCAATCGCCTAATGATTTGTGTTCAGGAATACAAAGAATGAGAGGTAAGTTTTATTTTCTTTTGCTTGTTGTGTAGTGTATATGAAACGCTGCAGAATTACAACAATAAATTCTAAATTTGTGACAAAAAGAAAATCATACCTTTCATCAAAATTAGTATTAGCTGCAGAATTTATAATAACATGGACTTGTGTTGACATCATATTAGCCATTGTTTCTTCTAATCCAACACCAGATTCACATATATCTCCTGCCACTGGTATCAACTTGCTTAACATGAAATTTTGATAGGACTTTCCATAATTTTCCCTTAACAACTTGAAAATCTCTGCCTCAATTATCTAAATAACACATTAGAAAAAAATCAATAGTTTAATTTGGAAAAAAAAGTAAGAAGCAAATTAAACAAACTTCATTTTTCAATCTCTCCATAGCAGCTTCCTTATTTGGAGCCTTGATCATTAGATATATCTTGTCAATATCCGGCACTGATCTCAAAAACTTTTGGACTAAAACTGAATGTTCATATCAAAATCATCATTAATACTACATTAATTTTACTAATATTTTGCCAAAGAAATAATTAATTAATTAAGCATACACACACCCTTTGCTAAAAACCCAGTTGCACCAGTGATTAAAAAAGTCTTCCCTTGAAGAAAGTTGACAATACCAATACCACCATTCCTATACTTCTCCTTTAAGCTGGCTGCGATTGGTCTACTGGTGTTGCTCATGGTAGGCCCTTCATAACCATAAGGAACACTTCTCTTCATAACCTTTCGGTTTCTATAATTCGCTTGAGGATACATTACACAAACCTTCTTCATCAGACACTTTTTGTTGTTAGACAAGAAGGATTCTGTAGGTGCAAATGGTGAAACAACACTTGCCAAAAAACTTGCCATTTCCTCTTGATCGAATTCGAAAGAGATGATTACAAGAGAATTTATAATCAAGAAGACTGGAGCTACAATGGGCTAGGGACCGTTTGGCTAAACGCCCCACTCATATAATTATAGGTATGAATACTTGGCCGCTATACTACCTGGCGTCTATTTAAAAGAGTCGCCCACTTGAATGTTTTTTTAAAATCGTAGTAGTAATAATTATAATTTTGGTAGTGATAGGTGTCTCGGTTCGAGACAATCTCGGACTGGAATAATTACTACTTTGGTCCCCCATTTTATAGGGAACCATAAATATTTGGGGGTTAAAAGGTAATTTTACATGTAAAATTACCTTTTTATCCCTCAAAAAACTTTTAATTTCTTATAACATGAGGGGCAAATTGGTAATTTAACGCATTACCCTTATAATTTATAGTACATATAATGAAATGTTTTTCTTGTTTTATTAAAAGTTTTAATTTTCTAAAAATAATATATAAAATATATCAAAACTCTTCACCTAAAAATTCAATTTATTCAACCTAAAATATATTTTTTATAAACAAATTATTTTATTAATATATTTTCATTTAATAATATTACAACCTCAATAAACTCATAATTTATTACAAGTTTAGTAAATTGTTTACAAGAGTAATTACACATTATTTTTTTAATTTTTTCAATGTTAATAATTTTATTTACTTCAAAAGTAATTTCATGTAATATTTTCAAATTTTAGTTAAAAATAAAAAATTTAATTAATTTAATCTTATTAAATTTCAAACAAATTATAGTTAATGATTAATCTTAACTATAATCATTATACTACTTTTCTATATAACATAAATATTACTTTCAAACAAATTATATGCTTTACTTTTAAAATATGATTATAGTTAGATATAAAATAAATAAAATTTAATTATATTAATTTTAATATTTCACTTATTTTAAAAAATCATTTAAAAATGATAAAAATATTATTTTATCTATATAATAATATAATATTATAATGTTAATAAAGTTATAATTTATTGCAATTATAATAAAGATTCTATTTGAACAATTATACAACACAATTGCAACATTTTTAACGTCAACATTTTTTCTATTTTAAAATAATTTTATATAATATATTTTTAAAAAATAGTCATAATTAATCATAACTCTTTATAATATTTTTTAAAAATTATGGTAATAATTAATTAGAAGTTAATTAAAAATTTATTAATCAAATATTAATACTTTTCTCTACTTTAAAAATAAAGTCACAAAATGTATTCTAATTTAGTCAATAATTCGATAATAATAATTTTTAATTATTTTAATTTTAACTCTTGCCTTATTAAACTTGAATATAACATATTATTTTAATTATAGCTTGAAGTTGGTTCCTATATGATGATATATAAAATAATGCTCCAATGAGCGTTTGACATCTGGATATCCAAAATCATTGACTTGCCACGTAATCATTACTTTGACTCTGAGGCTCTCCAATTTAGAGTCTCATGCCTCGGTGAACAAAAGGACCTCGCTGATCAACAGATGAACTCAACGTTGATCCTATTGGACCAGCGGGGACTTTATAAAAGCCCCCCTCTAACTTCCATTAAATGCTCTCACCATCAATCATATTCCTAGCACATCATATTTAATACCAGCTACCCCCACTGTTGCTATAATAAGCACTAACCAATCGCATTGCTACACATATGGAGGAAAATTCTACCTACTTGCACTATAAAAATCCAATTTACTACGGTAGTAAAGCATTCTCTTGGGGACAACACATTTTCATCTCAACCTATTTTCAGAGAAGTTCTTACTTCGTTCTTCATCTATTTCCTTCTAAATTCATTAATTCTACTGATTTTATCATGATCCATCATTCCATTCTCATGTCAATCATTTGTAGTGTCCCCTGAGTCACTTAACTCCACTCTGACTTGAGCATCGGAGGGGCTTTGTAAAGAACAAAGTCTCCCATAGCTTTTTCTTTCATCTTTGATAGGGTCAATGTCGACATGGCTGAACTGAGAAGATTTAGAGAACCATCAAATAGCGCCATCAGTAGGAAAGGATAGTTTTGAGGAACTTTGAAAGCTATCCTTTATTTTGTTGCATTGTGTTGAGATTATTGGTGAACTCGGACCGTTCGGAAGTTTTCGAGAAATAATGACAGGGTCGAGTGTGTAAGCCAAAAGGAGGAGGGAGTTTAGAGAAGAGAGGGAGGAGAGGAGGTCACCAGGGTCTGGTGAAAGACAACCGCATACGGTAGAAGTCCCAGTTGACTATTTAAGAGACTTGATGAATAAGGTAACTTATTTGACATATATACAAAAGAAACAAGAAAGAGGTAAAATAGTGGCAGTTAATCCTATCACCCCGAATGTAGCTCACAAAAGGCTCATCCCAAGGGCGGAAGAAATGGAGGAGTCAAGTTTGAGGGCTCTTATGGGATCTCATAGAGAAAGGGAGAAAGATAGATGCCGAAAAGAGCTAGGTAACTTAGCCAGAAGACTAGATCCGACTCGCCCAAGAGGTCCTAGTGGAGGTAATGAAATATTAAAGAGTCACGCCTTTAGGGGGATAAGGGACGGAGAGTTACATTCAAGAGGGCGACATTCCCCTATGAATGATCAGATTGCCATTGTGGCAAGGTCCCATGCTGGCTCATCAAGGGAAGACCTTGGAGTGGTAAATCCCCATATCCATCTCATTTCTTCTTCGCATAAATTAGAGGAGGACTATTAAGAATTCTTGGATTGGAGAAGCAGAAAGGCTGAACAACGTGAATTGCTAGCCCGGTCATCAGCGCGATGTCCCCATTTATGGAATCTATCCAGAAGGAGCTAATTCCTCAAAAGTTCAAATTTCCTATCCTCTCTACTTACGATGGAACCACAAATCCTAGAGATCATGTTTCAAAGATCAAAGTAATTATCGAGTTCTACACTCGGTCTGATGATATATTATGTAAGATATTTCTGGCTACTCTTATAGATGCTGGGCAGACCTGGTTCAACCATTTACCACCCAATAATCACCTACCTCAATCTCAATATCTTTATTTTTTAGATCTACATAACTCTTCTACCTGTCTTGAGCTACTTTTAATTCAATTTTGTAATTGTTCAACTACATAATTTCTAATTCCACAAGTTTTCCTTCCCCTGCTTCATTCTAATATACTAGAGTTCTGCATTTCCTTCTATATAATGCTTCATAGGGTGCCATGCTAACGCTTGCATAATGACTGTTGTTGTAAGAAAACTCCATTAATGGCAAATGTTTAAATTCAATTACATATGCTCTCAACATATCTTCCAAAGTTTGAATAGTTCTTTTAGATTGACCATCAGTTTATGGGTAAAAAAAAGTACTAAACTTCAATTTTGTACCCATAGTTTGATATAAACTTGGCCAAAATCTAGATGCAAACCTGGGATCTCTATCCGACATAATAGAGATTGGTACACCATGAAGTCTTATGATCTTATTCATATACACTTATGCTAACTTATCTAAGGAATAATCCACTTTGACTGGTAAAAAGTGAGCTGATTTAGTGAGCCTGTCCACTATAACCCATATTACATCGAGTCCTTGCTATGTACGAGGTAATCCCATTATGAAATCTATGGTAATGTGCTCCTATTTCCACACTAGAATAGGAAGTGGTTGCAAAAGACCCGATGGACGTTGATGTTCAGCTTTCACCTATTGGCAAACTAAATATCTTGCTATATAGTCTGCTATATCTCTTTTCATACCCTACCACCAATAGTTTTCCTTCAGTGTATGATACATCTTGGTACTACTCGGATGCATTGAGTATGCAGAACAACGTGCCTCCTCCATAATCTCCCATTTCAAATCTTCTACATTTGGAACACCAATTCTTTCTCCAAATATTAAAATTCCATCCTCTCTAAGAGAAAAATCAGTTTGTGACCCACTGTTCACCTCTTCAATAACTTTACATAAATGATCATCCTGAGTTTGAGCTTCCTTAACTCTTTCTACCAGAACAGGTCTAACTTTAAGAGTTGTTAACAATGTTCCTTGATTATCTAACTCCATCCCCACATTCATAGCTTGAAATTCTAAAAACAGAGAGAATTGTACTGACTTTATATGAGTTAAGTTACCATAGAATTTTTTTACTAAGAGCATCTGCCACCATATTTACCATGCCAGGATGATACTCTATTGTACAGTCGTAGTCCTTTAATAACTCAATCCATCGTCTTTATCTCAAATTCAACTCCTTTTAACAAAGGAGGTATTTAAGAGATCTGTGATCGGTGAAAATTTGACACATCTCTCCATATAGTTAATGCCTCCAAGTTTTAAGAGCAAACACTACAACTGCTAATTCCAAGTCATGGATAGGATAGTTTAACTCCTGCGGCCTCAATTTTCTGGAAGCATACGCTATAACCTTTCCATGTTGCATAAGAACACAGCCCAATCCTTTCTTAGAAGCATCACTGTATACACAAATTCACCATCACTAGTAGGAAGAGTTAATACTAGTGCAGAAGTTAAACATGCCTTAAGTTTCTCAAAACTCCTTTGACATTTTTCTGTCCATATGAACTTCATGTTTTTCCTTAACAATTTTGTCAAGGGAGTTGCTATGATTGAGAAATCTTGAACAAATCGGTGATAGTAATCGGCTAAACCCAAGAAACTTATTATCGCTGTGGTATTAGTTGGTTGTTCCCACTTAACTACTACCTCAACTTTCTTATGGTCTATATAAATGCTTTTTCTAATATAACATGCCCTAAGAAATCAATATGATCTATCCAAAACTCACATTTAATCAATTTAGCAAATAGTTGCTTACTTCTTAAAGTTTACAAAACTGTTCTCAAATGTTCTTCATGTTCCTCCATACTTCGAGAATATACCAATATATTGTCTATGAATATAATCATAAATTTATCCAGGTATTTCCGAAATACTCTATTTATAAGATCTATAAAGGCAATTGGCGCATTGGTTAACTTAAACAGCATAACAAGAAACTTATAATGTCCATAACGTGTCCTAAAAGCCGTCTTAGGTACATCTATTTCTTTAATCTTCAATTGGTGATATCCAAACCTTAAGTCGATTTTTGAGAAAACCTTAGCTCCTTGTAATTGATTAAAAAGATCATCAATATGAGGTAATGGATGCTTATTTCACACTATAATCTTATTCAACTATCAGTAATTTATATATAGCCTCATGGACCCATTCTTTTTCTTAATAAATAACACTGGCGCTCCCAAAGTAATACACTAGGCCTAATAAAACCCTTATGTAATAACTCCTACAATTGAATCTTCAATTCTTTTAACTCTACTGGAGCCATTCTATAAGGTGCTTGAGAAATAGAAGTTGTACCTGGAATCACATCGATAGAAAATTCAATCTCTCTATCTGAAGGTAAACCTGGAAGATCTTCTGGAAAAACATCTTCAAATTCACATACTATTGAAATGTCTTCTAATTTCAGCCCTTCAGACTTAGTGTGAACCACATAAGCAAGATATGATTAACAACCCTTCCTTAACATTTTCCTTGCAGTTATGGAGGATATAAAACAAGAGCAAGAGCATGCCATATCCCTTAAAAAGAAAATTTAGTTTTTAAGGGGACGATTAAACTCTACCACTTTTTTAAAATAATCTACTATAGCATAGTGGCAAGACAACCAATCCATGCCTAAGATTACATATAAATCTTGAAGTTCTAGGGGAACTAAATTTGCTAGGAGCTCATTCTCACCAATCTTAACTACATAATCCTTACACACTTTCCCACAAGCCTTAGAGTTTCCCTAAGGATTACTAAAAATTATCACAGCATCTAAGGAACTAAGCTTAAAATCAGCATACAAAGTAAAAGAGTGAGACACAAAAGAATGTGTAGCTCTTGGGTTAAATAATACATAAGCATCTTGGTTATAGATAACTAACATACCCGTAACAACTTTTGGAGATGCCAATACTTCATGCTTCATCTTGTGTCATTGTAAAAACTCTGGCCTAAGTCAAAGGTCGATTCTACTAGGCACTCTGGCCTTGCTGAGGTGTTGTAACAATAACACTACCTCTACCAATAGCAGAGCTAGAATCAGTAGTAACCTGTCTACTTGGTGGCAAATTCCTATTACCACTATGATTCTTAGGAATAACAGTTCCTTATCCTGAACCACCAGATTGCACTATTAAAGGACAATCTCTTTTAATATGGCCGACTTCTCAACACTCATAACAAGTTAATGACCTTTTTCTACATTCCCCTTCATGAAACTTGCCACAAATCTGGCATTGAGGGTATGTAACTCTTCTCTGGTTATTCTGTAGCATACCTCCCCGAGCTTATCTTTGGCCACCGGTCGATCTACCAACCGGCTACCTTACAGAACTCTGACTCATCTGAGGTTGACTTGCTTGCTGCCTATAACTCATATATGAACCTCTACTACTGCCACTGTAAATTGGTCTAAGTGGTAACGTGCTAATTCCTCTATTAGCTGGTCTATCTCTAAAATTCTGAGAAGAACTAGGAATAAACTTTTTATTCTTCTGTTCTTACTCTATCTCTTCTTTCCTTGCCTTGTCAAAAGCAAGTATCTTTTGAATTAGTTCCCAAAAGTTATTCCCTTCGTACCACGCTATTATAGTTTTCATGTAAGTTTTCAGTCCACTCCTGAATCTATCACACTTGATTTCCTCTGAAGACATGATTTCAGACACAAAGCGATACAAATCCTTAAATCGATCCACATATTCCTTAACTGACAGACTGCCTTGAGTCAAACTAAAGAATACCTCCTATTTGCTTTTCTTATAGCTACCTGTCAAGTATTCTTTATAAAATTTTATGAGAAATACATTCTATATTAACCCCTCACCACATAAATGGCCAACTCTGGATAGCCAATCATCTGCTAATCCCTTCATAAATTTGTGCACATTCTACGCCTTCTCAATCTCTATTAATCCTAGGATTAGATAAGCTTTCTCTAGCTTCTTTAACCATTCATCAGCTAGTCCACCATCTATAGACCCCTCAAAATCATATACACCTAATCTACGTGCACAATCTACGACCATCTAGGGATCACAATACTGCTCTTATGTAGTCATAGCAGCCATAAAAGCTTGGGTTATGAGAGATCCCATACCAACATCAACCTGAAAAGAAGGTACTAGTTGTGCTAGTTCCGGTTCAGGTGGAATTGGAGGTGGATGAGCTGGAGGTACAAGAACAGGTTGTGGTGGTGGAGCTGCTGGATACGCTCCTGAAATACCGCTAAAGGTGGAATCCATATGTTCCCCTCCACTAACAGACATATCATCCGCTCTCTCAGGATGATTAGGAGAATTCCTATGAGGTTGGCCACTATCAGCAATCCTAGTTACGTGGCCTCGATTATCACAACCTCTACCACCTCTAAGTCTTGGCGGCATTGTTCTATAAAACCATGATAGAATAAATTCTTAGATCTCATAATTCTATTCTAGAGATAGAACACTATGTAAACTGTTAAACCTAGGAAAACTGCTAAACCTAGGCTCTGATACCAAAAGTTGTCACACCCACTCTGCTAGCTTTTGAGCAGAAACAACATGCTAAAATGCTGGAAATACTAAACTGGTGCTAATGCTAGTAGTAGAATATACATTATGTCTTTTATAATAATTCACCTATCCCAATAACAAAAAAACCTGACTTGAATGATCTTGTATTAAAGGATAAATTGGCTAAGGGAATGAGTTATAATTATTATGGAGAAGCTGCATGGCCCAATGATCTTTTATATATTTATGATAATGCTATTATTATACATCATAGTCTTTTTATACATAATAGAAATTTTTTTAAAACATCCTCAGTTTATCATATATACAATTCACCCATTATTATCAAGACAAACTTAAAGATAAACTCCAAAAGACTATAAACGAAGTTATTTAGCGCAACCTCTTCTAGACACCAGGTGGACTCCTAAAATAGGTCCTACAATGTACTATTGCAGAAACTTCACTGAATTTGAAAATATTTTTAAATAAAGGGTGGTGAGTATAATAATACTTAGTGAGTGGTCTAAAAATAAAGTATAATAACGTAAATTGGAACAAAAGCTATTTGCTAAAATAAGTATAAAGATGTATTCATACTACATTGAAAACAATTATTAAGCTGCTGAAATAACATATTATAATATATACATAAGCTTATTAGTTGCTAGCTGAAAAAATATAATGTCATACAGTTACTATAAAACTGAATTGAACATTTATAATTATTTTAATCCACACACTTATTAAATGTATAACTAAAAGATTATGCTAGCTTGCTGACACAATGGGCGCAATGATGACGCTGGTAGTCCAAGTGTGCATATATATAATGCTGGTCATACACATACGCAAAGCTGGTCCACAAGGGCTAACCACCCAATTGTATGCCCCCAAGGCTATATGTACAACCAAACATTGTCCTCAAGAGAGTTGCTAATAATATTATAGATATAATGTCACGCCCTTACTACCATTAACTCCATTAATACACATAATTAAGGAATTACTGATAATAAAAGTGTTACTTTTAGAATCAAAAAGAATCCCTTAACAATAAAATTTCCGCTTGCTTAATACTAGAATCTTAATCATTAAATGATACTAATCTCATATAAACATTTTTATAAAAGAATACAATTCATTCTTATATAATTGCAAGTATATATTGGTGGACATTTATACAATATACATATTGTGTTTAAGATAATTCACAATTACAATTATACAAATTCCTGTGATATTCTTCCATAATTCAATACTCTAAACATAAACAAATAGCAAGGGCACTCTTTATACCATAACAACTCATAGATATAATAATAATAACATTATTAGCACAATATAACCATCATCAGTAGATAGAAATATATACATCAAATGTACAAAGATGAGAGTACCAAATGCTAATAAAAATATAACCTAATGCATAGGTATCTATGACTGTAGCATCTCTCTTTCTCGAGTAGCTGGGACTCTGGCTAACCAAATCAGTAAAATGATGATGGTGGTGGTGAAATGTAAGCTCCAACCCTTGCCACACCCTCACAACCTCTCTAGCCATATGGCTCAAAAATATCATAATGAAAGCACAAGGGGTATCTATGGCCTATAGCAAAAAATATGTAGCTATCAAATCCACTTCACACCCAGGAGATGGTCACCTGAATATCAGTAGAGGTGGCGTAGAGAACGCTAAAGGTCGTATAGATACCATCCAAATGCTCCTCACAAACGGCAGACGGTGAGACTTCCGCCCTTATGGATTGGACTATAATACAGAACACTAACTCGGCATCGGTATCATGATGCACTATATATCGGACAAGTGTCTCTGCCTCTGTGATCTTATACAATATAGTGGCCCAGTAGACAACCATTTCTTCCTCTAGTGCTAACTACTATCTTAATCTGGGAAAATTATTTTTAAAACAGCGTTGAGTAATTTCACAAGAAATTACCCAATGAGCAGCTAAAATATCTTTAGTTGCAAAATATAAAACCAAAAACCACTTAGAACTATTTTTCCAGTGATAAATCTCAAAGTTGTTTTATTCGCATAAATGAACATAATTTTCCAAATAACCTTTCCAGAAATAATACTTTATTTTCACAAAGTATTTAAAAAAAGATCTTACCACATGAGAATCATTTAAAGATCTTCATAACTCATGTCAATAAACATCCACTTTAAATCTCATAATTTGACATAAATACCTTTCCAAAATAACTTAAATGCACTTGAGGTCTTAGTTCCTCAATCCATTATTAAATAGAATTCTTTTAGAAGAATAGCTAAAAGCAACACATTCATAATTTGATTTCTTAAATAGATATTTCATTCAATTGTTTCAATATTGAGAGTTTCATTCCTTTGAGCATTAATAGAATTTCCACAAACCATATTCGTCTTAAAGGTTAAACATTACAATTGTTGTTATTAGAATATATATATATACATATATTCCCCAATTCCTTCAAGAATTGATAACAATATATAAAAATCAATCTCTCTTACATAATCATCTCAATTCTTTTTCTCATGGCCCACACTGGCCAGTTCACATGATCATTCTTTGAATCCCTACTCTATTCCAAAGACAGTTATAAATTAAGCGGCCAACAACTCTCATATATACATATATCACTAACCCTTACATATCGTATATATATATATATATATATATATATATATATATATAATATTCTTATCATTAGTAAGGGTATAACTATGTCATTTCAATGTTCATTCACAAAACATTCACAGAACTTTCAAACTTGATTTCATTTCAATGCATGATTTAGTCTCTTTGTCTGAGACTTATAAATCTTATGTCAATTCACCAATAAGAAGTGTTTTTCATCTATTTTTATGTTCTAGTACATTATTTCGGTGTTTGGTTCAAGATAATATTTAAAAAATTGGAGTTTACAATCAAACGGGTCACAAAACAGGGTACAAGGGTGCATGTCTGAGTCACAGAGGTGCATGCCTTTGTGCGGAGGTGCATGCCTCAAGCACAGGGGTGCCCGCCTCTACGTAAAGGTGCATGCCTCTGTACAGAGGCGCCGCCTCTATTCTCAGAGGTGTGAAGCTCATATTGAGGCGCTAAGAGGTGCCCGCCTCTGCTCTGGGCAGACGCATACCTGTATATACAGGCGTATGCCTCTGTTCTTCTAAAACATGCGATTCAGGGAGAATTTTACAAATTTTTCAGTCCCAAACTCAATTTAAAGATACCAGACGATAGTATAACATGCATGTATCTTCAAAATATGATTAAGCATGCCACAAACCACTTAAATAACACTAGATCTAAAAAAAGACATCCAAAACCCTAGTTTTATTCATAATTTTTGCTTGAACAAAAATTTGAATGAAAAATTAGAATAATTCTTGGAACCACTCGCAAATTTCTCCTGCGGATCTCTTGCTTCTCCCTGTTGATTCGAATTCTAGGTTTCAAAGCTCTTTCTTCTCTTTCTTTCTTCTGTTCTTCTCTTCCTTCTCTTTTCTTTTCTTCCTTCCTTTCCCATACCGTAGCCATACTTCTCCTTCTGTAGAACCAACCATTCTTCTCCCTTATTTCCCCTTTGCTCCTTCATCTTTCCTTTTCTTATCTCTTAATCCTTCTACTTGAAATTCTTACAATCAAGTCCTCATTTCCTTTTACAATTACATCTTTCCAAACTTCTATTTAATATAATCAACCTTATTTCTTATATAAACATTATTTACTTCCTTATCAATAAAATAAACATCAACTCTAACTCACATTAATTTAATATATGAAAATCAACTCCTTAATTGTTTATCTGAAATAATAAGAATTAATTTCAATCACACTAATTGATTATAATTAAATAATATTTAATTATTATTAACTTTAATTAGTTCGGTTCAAAGACACAAATGTTATAATTCTTCCCTCATAACAGAAATTTCATCTTTGAAATTTGTACGAGCATAAATCAATTATAAAAGTTCTAGATATCTATGTCTCATGTACTCTTCTCGCACCCATGTAGCTTCTTCTTGGGAGTGATTTTTTCATAATACTTTAACTAAAGGAATAACTTTGTTTCTCAACACTTTCTATTCCCTAGCTAAAATTGCTATAAGTGCTTCCTCAAAACTCAAATTTTTTTCTAGTTCTACCGGTTGCTCTTTCAAAATATGAGTGGGATCACTTCTATATCTCTGTAACATAGATATATGAAACACATCATGTACTCCTTCCAGATTTGGTGACAAAGCTAAATGATAGGCCACTGGTCCAACTCGTTCAATAATTCCATATGGCCCTATATACCTGGGACTCAATTTTTCCCGCTTACCAAATCTTATAACACCTTTCCGGGGAGATATTTTTAGAAAAACTCTATCACTCACATTAAATTCAATATCAGCTCTCTTAAGATTTGCATAGCTTCTTTGCCTATCCTGAGCTGTCTTGAGATTAGCCCTAATTGTTTGAATATTATCAGTTGTCAAATAGACCAACTCAAGACCCAACAATCTCCTTTCTCCCACTTCTTCCCAATAAATGGGAGTTCTACATCTCCTGCTATACAAAGCCTCAAATGGTGCCATATCTAAACTGCTTTGATGACTACTGTTATAAGAAAACTCCATTAAAGGTATTTACTTATCCCAATTTCCACTAAAATCTAAGGCACTAGCTCTCAACATATCCTCTAACACTTGGATAGTGCTCTCAAATTGTCTATCAGTCTGAGGATAAAAAGTAATACTAAATCTCAATCTTGTACCTAAAGCTTTTTGCAAACTTTGCCAGAATCTCGAGGTAAACCTCGGATCACGATCAGATATAGTTGATACTGGCGTTCCATGCAACCTTATTACCTCCTTAATATACAACTCCGTTAGCCTATTCAAACTATAACTGATCTTGATAGGCAAGAAATGAGCAGACTTCGTCAGTCTATCCACAATCACCAATACTGTATCATTTTCTTACTGCGTCCTTGAAAAACCCACAACAAAATCCATGGTTATATATTCCCATTTCCATTTTGGTATAGGAAATGACTACAATAAACCAACTGGATGTTTATATTTAGCCTTGACTTATTGATAAGTCAAACACTTGGAAATATATTATGCAATATCCTTCTTCATCCCTTTCCACCAATAATTCTCTTTCAAATATCGGTACATCTTGGTGCTTCCCGAATGTATTGCATATGTAGAACAATGCACTTCTTCTAATATTTCTCTTCTCAATTTCTCTTTATTTGGTACATAAATTCTCTTCCCCATCCTTATTACTCTTTGCTCATCGCAACTCAAATCTTTAATCTTCCCACTCTTTACATCCTCAATCCATTTCAGCACTTCATCATCGGTTCTCTGAGCTTGAGCAATTCTCTCCATCAACAATGGCCTCACCTTCAAGGTGGCCAACACACTGATAGTTGCATCTATATTAAACTCAATATTGAATCTCCTGAACTCAATCAACATGGGCATTTTAATAGCATGAATGTAATGCAAATTCCCAATCAATTTTTGATTAAAAGCATATGCCACTACATTGGCTTTACCTGGGTGGTACTTAATCGTACAATTATAGTCCTTCAGCAACTCCACCCATCTCTTTTGTCTCAAATTCAAGTCCTTCTAGCTACGGATATACTTGAGACTCTTATAGTCGGTAAATATTTGACATGTTTCCCCATAAAAATAATGTCTCAATATCTTTAAGGTAAAAATCACCGCTGCTAACTCCAAATCATATAGAATAGTTTTGCTCATGTGGTCTCAGCTGTCTCACTGCATAAGCAACTACCTTGGCCTCCTGCATCAATACATAACCTAACCCTTGCCTCGAAGAATCACTATACACCACAAATCTACCACCTTCTATAGGTAAGGTCAAAATAGGAGCAGTAGTCAAGTTCTCTTTCAAAACTTCAAAGCTCTGCTGGCACTCAGGATTCCAATTATACTTCACATTCTTTGTCAATAGCTTCAACAAAGGTGAAGCAATAATTGAGAAATCTCTAACAAATCTCCTATAGTACCCTGCCAACCCTAAGAAACTTTGAATTTATGTCACACTCCTAGGTGGTTCCCAATTCATTATGGCCACAATCTTGCTCGGATCCACATATACTCCCTCGACTGATATTATATGACCAAAAAATACCACTTTATTCAACTAGAACTCACATTTGTTAAACTTAGCATAAAACTGCTTATCTCTCAAAATTTCCAAAATAATCCTTAAATGATCTTCATGTTATGTAATAGACTTAGAATACACTATAATATCATCAATAAATACAATCACAAACCTATCCAGGCAAGGTTTGAACATTCTATTCATTAAATCCATGAATGCTGCAAGTGCATTCGTAAGCCCAAACGGTATTACTAAAAACTCATAATGTTCATATCTCATCCTAAAAGCAGTTTTAGAAACATCGAACTCCTTAATCTTCAACTGGTGATATCTTGACCTCAAGTCTATCTTAGAAAACACCGTAACTCCTTAGAGCTGATCAAATAGATCCTCAATCCTCGGTAATAGATACTTATTTCTAACTGTAACCTTATTCAGTTACCTGTAGTCTATACATAACCTCATAGACTTATCCTTCTTTTTAACAAATAACACTAGTGCTCCTCAGGGGGAAAAACTTGGCCTTATGAAGCCTCTATCCAATAACTCATGTAACTACACCTTTAACTATTTCAATTCTACTACGGAGCCTGAGATATAGGAGTTTTACTCGATAATAACTCAATCTCAAATTCAATATCCCTATCGGGTGGTAATCCTGGTAACTCCTCATGAAACATATCTTCAAACTCATTTACTATGGGCACTTTCCTCAAATCTATCTCTTCTATCTTTTTATCCACTACAAAGGCTAGATAAGCATTATAGCCCTTCCTAAAATACTTCCTAGCTATCATGGCTGAAATTATCTTAGTTGGAGCTTTTCTATTCTCTCCCACAAAATAAATCTTTTTACCATCCTTCTTTTTAAATACGACTTGCTTCTTAAAGCAATCTACATTCACTCTATAGCAACTCAGCCCCATCCATACCTAATATAGCATTAAAATTGCTAAGAGGTAAGGGCATAAAATCCCATTCCATCTCTTCATGACCTATCTTAACCATAACATCCTTAATGACTTTATCACAAATCACACTGACTCCTATAGGCATGCTAACCAAAATCGGTTCATCTCTATCAGCTAACTCAAACTTATTATGTAAGATAAAAGTAGATAATATAAAAGAGAAAGTTGCACTAGGATCAATCAACATAAATACTAATTTATTGTAAATAAAAGTCGTATCCCTTATTATGTATAGTGCATTCTCAACATATTTTTCAATTACTGCATAAATCCTTATTTGTTGGACATTCTCAGTAGTACTAGTTTGTCCCGTAGGTCTTTCTTAAGTCTGTGAAGCTCTAATGGCCTCACTTCTAGCGCCAGTAGCTCTTGCAATAATCGGGGGCCTTCCAACTTTTCCCGATCTAGGGGCATTTGACCCTTGAATTAAAGGTTCCCCAATTACACCTTTAGTTAATTCCCGGGCATAGTGTCCAAGTTCATTGCACTTGAAACACCTCACGTTACTTCATCCACAACTGCCCATATAGCTCTTCCTGCATAAATTGCACCAAAGTATTGCTGCTGCTGCTCCTCTTAGAATATTTCCAAAATAATTTGGTCAGAATGATGGTGCTAGTTGTCTCACAGACATCTGGCGACCCTGCGGTCGTACATTTCCTCCTGACCATTAATTACTCCTTGAGTAGGGATTAAACCTTGACTTCCGACTATTACTACCCCTCAAAGGTTGCCTCAAATATCCTTCTTAATAATGAGATCTTGGTCTATTTACCATTTCTAACTCCTTATCAAGTCTTTCCTGTTCCATTTCCTTTTCTATCCAACCTTAAAAGGTTGTTCCTATATAGAGGTTCAACTTTCCTCTCAAATAAACATGTAAGCCATCACGAAACTTATCACTTTTGGCTTCTTCAGTAGGATACATATCCCTCACATACTAATATAAATCTTTAAATTTGTCAGTGTATTCTCTGACAGACATTGTTCCATATACCAGATTCATGAAAGAAGCCTTTCTCTGCTTTTGAAAGGTTTTAGTCAAGTACTCTCTACCAAACTCTTCCTTGAAAACCTGCCACGTCAAAGCCTCCCCATACAGATTTTTTACTCTCATCAACCAATCATCTGCATTCTCAAACATAAGACCATACACATTGCCAACTTTCTCTTCATCACTAAGCTGCAATATGTTAAAAGCCTTATCCACCGTTTTGACCCACTTATCCGCTTGTCTGGGGTCCAAAGTTCTATGGAAATTGTATGCCCCACACTTCTTCACATGTTTAATGATGTCTCTAGGTTTCATGTACCTCTCTTGCTCTGCCATCACCATTGCCATTGTTCTCACCAAATCGATAGCATCTATATGTACTACCAAAGCTGCTGGCTGGTTAGGCACATTCACTGGCATCACCGATGGTGGTGCTGTATAATAAACATTCCTCGCCCTTCTAGGCATATGTTCAAACATTGATGCGGAGGCAGCTGAAGTAGAACTACCTTGCATACTATCCGCTTGAACTTTCAGCATTTCATCTCTTTCATTGCCAATCGAGGTTAAAGATGGAGATGATTCTCACTGAGATGTTGATGTTCACAAATCTGCAAACGTACAAAATCGTATCAAGTAGTAAATAAAGATATCGTCCTACAGGGATTGTAGGTTGAATACTGTAATACTCATAATGTTTGATTGTTAAGACAACAAAATAGAGTTTGGAAATTCAAAAAAAAATGAAACTAAATTAAGAAAGGTACAAATACAAATTCAATGAAAATTTAAAAAGCTAGGGTTCCTTATTCTTAATTGACCATTTCAAAGGATTGATTAACATCTAAGTCCACACTAGTTCTAATTCATCTTGAAGGGATCTTAAAAACTATAGATTTTCCTCTCAGATAAACCTATAATTAATTAGAGATTAATCAACACTAAGTTAACCGGCTCTCACCAACCTAATGTCTTTTAATTC
>CATIWO010256990.1:0-26044 GCA_949673435.1 Macaranga tanarius | reverse complement strand
GTGGTGTTGCTGGCTCCTTCCTTCCACTTATCAGGTACTATTACCTTCGATAGCTTCTTTTCACCTGAAATTAATCACAAAAAAAAAAAAAGTTTTTAAAAGACAATCTCCAGTTGTATAAACGGCGAAGGAATGTAATTGATTGAGTGAATTAAGAAACTTACACTTCTCGCACACCATTGTTATGGTTGATTGCGATTCCTCTGGCTGAATCGAAAACCCTAATTCGAGTTCTCCTACAGAGAGAGCTCTTTTTTTTTTTTTTAAGTTTTTGTTTGACCAATTAAAATGACCAATGTGTCCTTTCTGGAAGTACACTACTGTCTGTCTTTATATTATTGCTTCCGTTTAGGGTCGGATTGGGTAAGGTTGTGGTACCGTACGCTTCGTTTTGCATATAAATCCTTTTAATATATATGTATTTTTTCTTTTAAAATTCAATCTTTTTTTTTCTTTTTATCAAAGGTGAAATTGTATTCTACTGAAAAAGGAGCCACAAGGAACACCAACGACATGCACTGCTATCTTGTGAACACAGAGAGTAAAGAGGACCCTAAGAACTATCTACATGCATTATATCCCCTCTACTTCGAGGTTTCCTATCTTGAAGTCTACTTAAAGATACAGAATTAAATCCATGACTATGAAATGAGGAAGATTAGAGAACACAACACATAAACCAAAATAAGACATGAAACAAAAACCACAACAACAACAACAAACAAACAACAACAACAACAACAACAACAACAAAAACAACACAAACAACAACAACAAAAGAAGGAAGACACGGTTACTGCCTGAGCACTAGAGCTTCGTGGGTGAACTGGTCTCTTACAGCCTGTGGCCAGATTTGTACTTTAAACCCAGCTGCACAAAATCAGAGTAACTAAGTCTACTGTTGCCTCTAAAAGGGACCAACCTGTAGTTGTAAAGATCCATGGTTCTGGACCCCGAGCTTAAAGATCACAGCAAGAAAGAGTGGAAGATCACAGCAACAAACCAACCACTAACAGAAAAGAAAAACGCTATATAGAATATAGAATACAATAAATATTGATTTTAGATAAATAAAACACTAGAAAGAAAAAAAAAATTGATAATTTTTTGGCCAAAAACCAGTAACTATACAAAGGAGGAGACGATAAACAGTAGTTGTCAAAGAACTGTCGAAACTATTAAAGAGCTGTTTGAAATTCAATCCTTTTAATACATCATGTTTGCCCCATATCAATAATAGACCATTAATTAACTATAATAAAAATATATTACTGAGGTTCAAGAGGTTGGACTCCTTTAATAAAATTTCAATTTCAAAACTTATATATATATATATATATATTAGGTTTTGAAAGAGTTTTACACCTTATAAATTTACACCGACTAGATTGAAAGTATCGGATGAACAAACATATATTTATTGTAACTAAACAAAAGTATAATTTGAGACAGATAAAAAAATATATATTTATAATTTTAAGATAAAAATATGTTTTCCATCCTAAAAAAAGAGAATATATATTTTAAAATTATTTAACTGAACTTATGAAAATTCAAATTTAAATTTTATATATGGAAATATTAAACATTAACTAACACCTGTCTTATTTGATGAATTGACAATAAAACAATTGAATAAATAGAATTATAATTCAATAATGCAATACAAGGATGGGGGACAAAATTAAACATTATACACTCATCGCAAGATACGAAAAGAAAATTGACAAAAAAAAAAAAAAAAGGTTCTTTGGTCGTTAATCAATCTATCCATAATTTGTTGATTAATCCCATGGGCTCAATGAGCACTCGACTGGCAAAGATGGGTATCTTTCGTTGTCTTTGCAATAATCATAAATGACGACGTTTCTCTGGACCCAAGCATAGTCCATTTTTTGGGAATCAGAAAGATGCCAAGCATCATATTGATCCCACCAATTCTTGGTAGTTGTTGACACACATGCCGGGTATGGGTCTTCCCACTGGCAACCATCAACACTAAAATCCTTGTATGAGGACACAAATGGTGCTTTTTTCCAATCTGTCTTCTCTAGCCCTCCTCTCGTTGCCCATTCATCTGCATTCCAAATGCTTGAGAATAGATACATTGGCTTCTCGTTGGGGAAAAAATTGTTTGCTTCTCCATTGTTCTTGTGCACTCTTATTGGTACTCTATCTACAAGAAACCTGTCATTTAGTGGACAATCTTAAGTCAGCAACGCATGCACATGTGCTTTAATCCTTGATCTCATAAACTATAAGTCAAATGCTTTTTTTTTAGCCTCTAAATGGAGTGGTTAATTTTCAACACCACAAGGGGAAAACCAAGAGGATGGGAATTCAATCCATGATCTTCACAACATATGTCCACACATTTTGTCACTTGGGCTACTCATGGAGGACAACCAAATGCTTAACCAAATAAATCCTCCTCCACATTTTTTTTTATCTAAACCATTAGTAAGCTACTAGAACAATCTCATGCGAATTCATCAGGCACTTATTAATAATTTTGTCACATATTGTTGATTATTGATAAACTAAATAGGCCCGTAATGTATTTGACCAAAATATGTTGCAAGTATGCTTAAATGCCAAGATCTATAGAATTTCAAATGATGGATTGGCCAGAAGTTCGAAAACTTACACAATCTGGTGGTTGTTCCAGAGGATGGAATAGGTGTGAAACTCCTCAGTAGGGTCGAACCAAAGCATGTGTCTCATCTCACGGCCGCCAGTTCCATTCTTATATACATTTGTCTGTATCAAATAGGGTTGTCCTGTTCTGTTCCCCAAGAACTCAAAATCCAACTCATCCCTCGTTGGTCCTGCACCATTCTCTGAGCACATCTGCAATCCATTTTTCAAAAGTACGTCATCATTACAATAAAAATGCAGTATTGAAGCTTTCTTGAATATTGGGTTATCAGGATTCAAGAAAAGACTCACATAATAAGCTGTCACAACACCAGCTGAGTCACCTCCAACTAATTTCAGCTTCATGCTAAACCACCCAAATCTGTATCTCTGCTTTGTTTGAAATCCACAACCTATACAAGAAAAAAGAACAAATCTTGAACATGAAGCAAGGTACTGTAGATTCGTGAATATATTATTGATTGAACAATCAATGCATGTGTCGGTGTAAATACATACCTGTTTCCTTATCCAAGGAGAGGTACCAGATCTGCCCATCATCAGATGTTTTGAAATGATTCTCTGACCACATAATACTGAAATTGTCTTCAAAAGATCCTTTGGAAACAGCTGCTTCAGCAGATATACAAGAAACAGCAGCCATTAGAGCTGCAATGTAGAGAAGAGTTGCCACTGGAGAAACACTTCCCTTCATTTTTGCTCCAAATGGTCCTTGGAGGCAGAGTATGATGAGTTGGGGTTCTTTATCACTCGGTTAGATCTTCTCTTACAAAAAGATGACATGCAATAAATGAACAGCAATTTAAAAATGGAGAAGGGTAGAACTGGAAACCAAGTTGAATATCCATATTATTTAGTTATCATCAAAAACACATAAAATTTACCATAATAAGACATAATGAGGTAAACATAGAAATAAAATGATAGATTTGGAACTGATCAATGGATATTTTAGGAATTTAACTAATAAATCACAAAGCAATGCATGAGGGAAGCCAGGCTGCTATCCAATGGGTTGTAGCAGAATGAAAATGGAGAAGGGGGTCCACATGTTGCCAGTGATTTTGATTTGTGCATATAATAATCAGAAAGTTCTTGGATTGTACAACTGGAGTATGCAATAATGCAGCATATTCTATGTTAAATTGCACAATAGCCCTTCACAGGTTATATATAAAGAAAGAAACAGGCTTGCAAATTAGCTTATAGTCAAAAAGAAAAGAAAAAGCACTTTGTCATAAGGGTTAATTTAAATTGTTTCTACCAAGCTTAGCTTTGGTCTTTTAATATGTTTTGCTTTAAAGTGGCAAAGACATGGCTAATCAGGTTTAAAGAAATAAAAGCAGGGCTAATTCTCTTGGTAATAAACAAAACCAACATGCTAATCACAATCTCCAAGAAATTAAAGGAACAAGATGATTTAACTCGCTGGTCAGGTATAGAGAATAGTATAGACAGTACATGTGGGCAAACAGCTAATGATAAAATCCTGAACTAATGGAGGGCTATTAGTAGCCGTTTGATTAGTAGTTGGTACTCTAAAAATTGAATTGCAAATGGTTCACTCTCAATTTGCCAGTTAACTATGAAGCAAAAAAAGGGTCCTACCCAATCTGCATTATTGTTGTGAAATTTAGTAAATGGACTGATTGCGATTATTGAAGTGTGCCATAGGTAGGAAGGTGAAGGAAGATGCTACTGTCATACATTGTATCATGATGCTATACGAAAAAAAAAAAAAGGCCATCTGACAATGTCCTACTTTTCGACCTTCTTATATTTCGGAATGATAAGTCCATTTCAATATCAGGTTCTTCCTTATTCATAATTTCTATTTGAAGTAAATATTTCAGCATCCCAACAGGCAGTTTGGCCGAGTGGAAGGCGCCAGATTTAGGCTCTGGTCCGGAAGGGCCTGAGTTCAAAATCCCACAGCCTGGTCCGGACGGGCCTGGGTTCAAATTCCACAGCTGTCAAATGCTTTATTATTTTTTGGAGGCAAAATGGCAAAAATCTAAAACGACGTCGTCTCCCCCCATGTCTCTTCCACTTTTCTAATTTCTTCATCCAAGTCCACCTGCGATTTTGCTGTGCAGCTGTTCACCGAAAACAAATGCTCCTTCGCAAAGCATATTCAACCTCAACTTCTAGTAAAATCAATTGGAGAACCCAAATCAAGCAAAACCAACTAGTCTCTCAAATCTCCTCAATTCTACTCCAAAGAAACAACTGGATCCCTCTTCTTCAAAATCTCAATCTCTCCTCTAAGCTAACCACTTCCCTCTTCCTCCATATCCTCCGCAAAACCCAAGCCCACCCTCAAATCTCTCTCAATTTTTTCAACTGGGCCACTACCAATCTCAAATTTAGCCCCGACCTTAAATCCCAATCTCATCTCATCCAACTCTGTGTCCGGTCAGGTCTTTCCCAACCCGCAATGACCATCTTCGATTCTCTGGTTCAAACCTACCCTGCAAATGTGTTTCTTGACACTATGGTTCGAGCTTGTAGAGGTAAAAGTTCCCAACTTTGTGCTTTAAGCTTTGTTCTTGAATGCTATTCGCATAAGGGTTTGTTTATTGAGGCTTTGGAAGTGTATAGGAAAATGAGAATTATTGGATTCACACCTTCAGCTCATGCATGTAATGCACTTCTTGATGCTTTGCAAAGAGAAAATGAGATAAGGTTAGCTTGGTGTTTTTATAGTGCTATGGTTCGAACTGGGATTTTGCCAGATAAGTATACTTGGTCATTGGTTGCTCATATTCTTTGCAAAGATGGGAACTTTGAGAAAATTGTTAAACTGCTAGATATGGGAATTTGTAATTCGGTTATGTATATTGCTGTTGTTGATTGGTATAGTAGAAATGAGGATTTTGGAGCTGCATTTTTTCGCTTAAATGAGATGTGTGATAGAGAACTTGAGCCTGGTTTCAGTGTTTATAGCTCCATTCTTGACGGAGCTTGCAAATGTAGCAATGTTGAAGTGATCGAGAGAGTGATGGCAATAATGGTGGACAAAGGATTCCTTCCCAAGTGTCCTTTGTCCGATTGTAATTCAATCATCCAAAAGCTTAGTGATTTGGGGAAGGTGAATGCTGCAAAAATGTTTTTCAAGAGAGCTTGTGATGAGAAGATTGGATTACAAGATGCTACTTATGGGTGTATGCTAAGAGCATTTTCTAAAGGAGGAGTATTAGAGGAAGCTATTGGTTTATACCGAATAATATCAGAAAATGGCATCACAATAAAGAATAGTGCTTATGATCCATTTGTAAATCTCCTCTCCGAGGAAGATGAGTTAGCAGAGGGATATAAAATACTGTTGGAAATCATGAAAAGAGGTTTCAGTCCTTGTTCATCTAGTTTGTCTAAATTTATCGTATCACTATGCAAGAAATGCAGGTGGAAAGAATCAGAGGAGCTGTTGAATGCAGTTCTAGAGAAAGGCTTACTGCCGGATTCGCTACCCTGTTGCTCTTTAGTCGAGCATTATTGCTTCAGCAGACAGATTGATAAAGCTGTGGCATTGCACAATAAGTTGGAAAAATTACAAGCAAGTTTGGATGTAGCAACATACAATGTACTCCTTGATAATTTAGTCAGAGAAGGGAGGGTTGAAGAGTCAATTAGGGTGTTTGATCACATGAAAGCACTGAAATTAGCAAGCAGTGCTGGCTTCACAGTTATAATCCGGGGACTCTGCCGTGCCAAGGAACTCAGAGAAGCCATGAAACTTCATGATGAAATGTTGAATATGGGACTTAAACCTGATAAAGCAACATACAAGAGATTAATATTGGAATTCAAGCAGTGAACTTGTCTTGTCTTTCATCTGTAATTGCACATTTTATTACAATACAAACAAAAACATTGTTCCTGTTTTGTTCCTAGTCCTAGAGAAAACTGAATAAGGCTCAGTTCATTTGGAGCTGCCAATGAAGCCCCTTATAAAACCGACGTCGTTTTACTTGTTGATGAGTTGGATGCTTACGTGTCAGCTTCTAATTGGTTGTTCCACGAATGCAAAGAGCAAAGATAAATAAAGGTCAAAAGTCACCTCTTTCTGTTGACTTCATAACCATCCCTCAGCCTGAAATCAACAAACCAAACCAAATTTCAGTCTCCGCCTACAGCTACAGGCAATGGCGATCTCTCCGAACCCAAATCAAATCACCGGCCATTTCCTCCTCTTAACAACGCTGCTTTCTCTTATCTCCCTCACCATCTCATCATCCAGCCCAGATGAGCTCGTAACCGAGCTGTTATCCCTCCAATCGCAATCCTCCACAGGAGTGATCCACCTCAACGACCATTCAATCTCCCGCTTTTTCACCTCCACAACAACCCCACGCCCCTACTCTCTTCTCGTATTCTTCGACGCCACGCAGCTCCACGACAAGACAGAACTCCACCTCCAAGACCTCCACCGCGAATTCTCTCTCCTCGCTTCCTCCTTCATCACCAACAACGCTGACAAATCCTCACCCTCTTACGGTAAGCTCTTCTTCTGCGACATCGAGTTTAAAGAATCGCAGTCTTCTTTCGCTCTTTTTGGTGTTAATTCACTGCCTCATATTCGCCTTATTAACCCTAATGTTAAAAGTCCTAAAGAATCTGAAGCTATGGATCAGGGTGATTTTTCAAGAATGGCTGAATCCATGTCGGATTTTATTGAATCAAGAACCAAACTTTCTGTGGGCCCAATTCATCGGCCACCGCCGATTTCTAGAAATCAGTTGGCTTTCTTGATTGTTATTTTGTTGATATGGATGCCCTTTATGATCAAGAAATTGTTGGCTGGTCAGACATTGCTTCATGATTGGAGACTTTGGTTATCTGGAGCTGTGTTTGTGTATTTTTTTAGTGTTTCTGGTACTATGCATAATATTATTCGTAAAATGCCTATGTTTTTGGCCGATAGGAACGATCCGAGCAAGCTTATTTTCTTTTATCAGGGGTCTGGTATGCAGCTTGGAGCAGAAGGGTTTGCTGTTGGGTTCTTGTATACTGTTGTAGGGTTGTTGTTGGCTTTGGTTACTCATGTGCTTGTTTTGGTTAAGAATGTGACTGTTCAGAGAGTGATTATGGTTTTTTCACTCGTGGTTTCGTTTTGGGCGGTTAATAAGGTTATTTACTTGGATAATTGGAAGACTGGATATGGAGTTCATACTTTTTGGCCTTCGAGTTGGAAGTGAAGTGAGTGAGGATGCTGTGTTGATTTTTCATGAAGTGAAAGAGGTGATCATTTTTGTTGCTTTAGTGGAATTATGTTGGTGTAAGACTTTATTGTTCGGATGTATAACTTTTTGCTTAGAATATCTGCAGCTGAACTTCAGTATGTTTTATGCTAAACAAATGCTTATGTTTTGTTAGCAATTTTATGTTTTAGCTGGTAATTTCAACAATGCTTAGTTTTGCATTTTGGTGATATAATTGGTAGCAGTGAACCTTAATATGGCAAATTTGATAGCATGAAGTTGTCTACATGGATATTAATTGTTTGAATGGTTTCCTCGTACACTGTACGGTGCTATCTATTGTGTTTTCTTCTCTGAATGAATGACTGAACATAGTTGAATAGGGTATGAATGCATTATGCACAGAGAAAATCTGTAGCTAGATAGTTGTGGGTACTGTTTCAGTTTCACCTGGAGATATCAAGCTCGCAGTTGCTTATACTGGTCATTTTTTATCGAACACATATTTTACTTTGTCTATAATATTTTTGTGCAATCTTTCAGTAGAAGCATCCTTTTGTTGCTCAAATGCAGTTTTCGTTTGGTCTGCTTTTGGTTGCATTATATGAATAACAAGGTTTGAAGGTTGAAATCCTTGTAGTGTTCTTTAGTTACTCAGGCCATATAATGAAATTGTGCAAACAATTGTTTTTCTCAAGTCAGAGTGACAATTTTAAAAAATATGTAGGATTTAAAAAGATTAAAGAGGACAGGCCAGGGGAAAATTTGGTGGTTCTATTGACTGGGGGCAGGAAAAATGTCACCTCTATGAATGTGTTGATTAAGGCAGACTTGTAAATTATTCAAGCTTTTTGCTGGATCTATGTAATCCTCTGAATGAGATTTATTCTGGTGAAAGCCAGAGACTGACTATTGGAACGGTCCTGTAGCAAACGGTAATGCTTTGTTTTCTTTAGTTGGTTTAGTATTGTTAATTGTATTTATCCAAACTAATGTATGTTAGAGTTTCCGAGGGTTTCATGTGTAATCGTACTCACCTAGAACATCTTGTTTTTGATAGTTTTTGGAGTATCATATTAATTCAAGAACATCGGGCTCCCTTCTAGTTTGTGGGATTGGGAAACCGTATTGCTGGCATGAACATTTCATATACCACAAGATGTATTTGTTTTTCCCATCATTAGATATTCCGGTTGATGAAATTCCATTGATGGTCATTTTCAAATGTATTATGTTCTGATATTTTTGAACTGCTTGCTCATCACAGCCTTGTTTAGGAAGAAGAACTAGTTTTGTTAATCATTTAGGTTTCCCTGCTGTCAATTGCCAATGAACCCTTGCCCAAAGTCAGTGGTTTTGCTCCTGTTAGTCCCATTTTGGTTTTGTTTCCCTTTCCAATGATGTTCTCACCTTGTAGACACGACCTCTATATAAATTTAGTAATGAAGAAGATTATCACCAATGATAAGCTTGGTCAACTCACATTGTCCAAGTAAATGAAATCATGATGGCCACAGAAGCCAGTGTAATTTCTGGGGTTGGTAAATGCAATAGCAAGTGTAAGAATCTATGGATTGGGGACCCCTGTGATATGCCTCAGGGCAGAGGGTTGTTTTGGATTGAGCAGAAATTTGTAGATGACAGGTTTAACTGCTTCAATGTGAAATCAGGGCTTTGTTGAGTTGTCCTCTTGCATATACGTCTCTTTTTTTCTTTATGAATTGTGTTTAGCAGAGAAAATTTGATTCTACGGTAGTGGTCAGAATAGAGCTTAATGGCCTGGACTATTCTAAAGGCGTTTTAAAGTCTTATGACTGGTTAGGCAATGGTATTGGGAATGCAAGTCCTGAAAAATGAGAACTTATTTTCTGTTTAACTTCCCACCAGGCTGAATATTCTCCATCTTATCATTGTTGTAGAAAACTCCGGTCTGAAAGGTTAGCCTTGTATATCCTTGCAGTTCTCCTGTTAGATCCGCCAGCAGTGATTTGTATGTGCAAATACTGTCTCTTGTATATGTTAATTGGGTACTCCCCTTTGAATGCCCAAAACTTACGATTCAGGACAGAATATTGCAATTGCGCCTATGGATCTTGATGATTATTTTTGTGCTGTCTTTCTCTTTAGCCCAATGTTTGCCGGATTATTAGTAATAAGAGGAATTCATACATACCTCTTCATGTTCAAAAGAAAAAAAAAATATATGGAATCAATTTCAGGATATATTCCATACTTTCCGCCGAAAGCCAAATAAATAGCTGACGATTTTACAAGGCGTTATCCTCAGGCTCACTGTAGTATTCATCTTTTAATCCGCCGATGCCTAAATTTTTTACCAAATTTCTGCACAGGTGTTTGTCGTGTCTCATTAAATCCACAGCTAATTCCTAATCCTGACCACAATCCATTTTACAGAAATCTGACGTAGAAAGTGAATATGGACGGCCAAAAGAGACTAATACTATAGGTTATAGTGTCGAGTAGCCTCAAAATCTCCTCTAAGTTGATGCCTTGAAGCTGAAGTCTGACACCGTTCCTTCAACTTTGCGTAGGAACACAGCGGTTCTGATTCTCAATACAATCTTTTACCCCGTTGCCCTCTGCCTTTTCTTTTTGATTGGTATCCATAGGCCAAAGCTACAAGGATATGATGGTCAGGATATTGCAAAATAAAGAGACAATGCAATACCCTTTTACCTTTTTTGGCCATACTCCAATGTTCTATGCCTTCTTGATAGCATGCTATATATGTTGCCATTAGCTTGGTGTTGCAGAAGAGAACCTGAATACAGAACAAAGAACAGGAAATGGAGGAACACATCGAAACGGTGGGGAGCGCATTCGTGAACCATTACTACCACCTTTTCGATAACAATCGATCCTCTCTTGCGTCTCTTTATCAGCCTAGCTCCATGCTTACGTTTGAGGGTCAGAAAATACTAGGCGCTGATGATATTTCAAGTAAGCTAAACAACTTGCCGTTTGATCAATGCAAGCATGTTGTTAGTACCATTGATGCACAGCCATCATCTTTTGCTGGCGGCATTGTGGTCTTTGTCAGCGGCACCCTCCAATTGGCGGGAGAGGAGCACCCCTTAAGATTTAGCCAGGTTATTATTATTATTTTTTATATAAAAAATCTCCCTTCATGTTCTTGAAAATTTATGTGGTATATGATACCATTGAGATGTATGTTACAATGAGTGTTTGATAGTAAAGTTGTTGATGCCGCAGATGTTTCACTTAATTCCTGGGCTACAAGGAGGACTCTTTGTTCAGAATGACATTTTTCGCCTCAATTATGGCTAATTTACTCCTTCAGAAATTGATATTATTGTTTTACATGATGAATAATTGAATCTAATTTGTATCGATTTTCACAGAAAAATTGTATGTCTTTTAATATTTTGCTTTCTATTTTTTTTTTTTCCATTGTATTGTTGTCCTAAAAGATCATAAAAAGAAAAAAAAAAAAAAAACTTGAGGATTGTTGAAGTATCTAATAAAGTGCAGCACATTTGAGGATTGTTGAAGTTGCATTATCATCTAAGTCATGTTAACATGATATTTCTTTTTTATCTCAATTTTAAGTGTTAATTTTGAAACAATAGATACACTCTATCTTCTATTTATTTATTTTATTTCTCAGAATTAGGTTCTTGGGCTAAATTCGTACCCTCCTTTTTCCAAGTCGGCATAGCATTGTGATCGCCGAAAGGTTTGTTTTTTCCTTTAAATTATTCAAGTCCCATGTATAATGAATGCTTACCAATTATTTAAAATCAACTTGCATTTGTTTTCTAAAGGAAAAGTTTTCTTTTTAGTGCAGCATTAGATATATATTATAATAAAAGGAAAACAATGATACTGTCACACACAAGTAAAAAGAGGGAAACGCCTCCCAAAATTTTTAATCGCAAGTTGCAAGAAAATAAAGCTAGTTTCTGTCCCATATCCAAAATAACATGTGATTATGTCACCTCGTAGGCAGTGTTGAGAGTATAAAAATTATAAACTAATCTTCAATCCTCTTTAGCAATTAACAAATGTGAAAAGCCAATGCCTAGACCATTTGAGGCCCTGAAATAGGGAGGTCTAAGAATCTATCTCTAATGGTGCAAAATTAAGGATTTAATGTTTTTATCTACCAAAAACAACAATAATAATAATAATTAGTTTGTTAATGATATTGATAATGTGAATAATAACTGGTTTATATAATATTGTTAAAAAAAAATTCAAGGTGATCATGTTTAAAAACATAATTGTAAAAAAGTTAGTAAATTAAATGATATATATATTTTACATTTACAAACAACATAAATAAATTACATTAGACGGCAAATATCACTTTACAATCAATTATTATTTGTTGAGAAATCAAATTATATATATATTACAAACAAACAACATAAATAAACTAGCAAATAGCACTTCTAGCCTTAGTGCATAAGCTCATTATATTGGACTCCGTGTGATTTGGCTAACGCTACATTTAATTTATGATGCACGGACACCTTTATTAAGAGCTGTGTCCCATTTCGGAAATATTTCGGACACCGACACGTTTTAGAAACTTTTCGAAAATGTTTCGGAGCCGTTTCTGCAAATAAGATAAAGTTTTGGAACCGTTTTTAAATATTTTTGAAAATATGGAAAATGCTAGATGCCGGATTTCTTAGGTTTGCTAATCTCTCATTGGATGAACCGAAATTAGAGACAATATTTTTCAATGAATATGTCAATGAGAATGTGTAATATTTTATAAATTGATGTGTAGAATATTTTAGATGGATAATTGTTTATTTATGATCATTGAGAAATTATATATTATTAAGGGTGTTATTATTTTATTTATAAATAAAGGATAAAATGAACATTTGTTGATTTTGAGTTGTAAAAGAATATTTTTTTTTATATATTTATAAATATTATTATCATATTTTTGGACATATTTCACAATTATTTTTATGATAAAAAATATTATTAACCATGAAAAATATATTTTTAAATTGAACTTAATTTATAATTTATATAAATTAAATTTTATAATTTTTTATATTTATAAATTTATCTCTATATTTTTAATATTTATACATTGATCCTTATATTTTTAATATTTATAAATTAACCTCGGTATCTCATTTTCTATATTTTAAAAAAAAACCATTTTTCTGTGTCTGTTTCTTCATTTTCCATTTTTTCTATCTAGCATTTAATCCTCATAAACAAATGTATGTGGTACATCATTAATGAGAATAACTAAAGAACATTCATGGTGGATATTGGATAACCCAACTTTTCTTATGTGTTTATTTATCCCACCACAAGTATTTTATTACCTAGAAATTGAAAGCATCGTCTCAGTGCGTCACATGATGGCTTTCACCTACCACATTTTTTCTCCAATATAGAAAAATGGACATAAGAGTCTTACATTTTCTAGTGGGATTATTGTCCTTATATGATATCAAAAGGTATTGAAAGACTTTAGTGGCCTATTTGATAACATAAAAAAATGCAAAGTATGAGAGATTTATCAGGAAAAAAGCTAGAAATAATTTTTGCAAGTACCATACATTTTGTATATGGCTCAATTAATTTATTTAGGTAATGATATCCTTTAATCTACACATTGAATCTAATACATAAATTTTTATATGTATATAATCTTTAACATTTTATACATTATCATAAGTCTCCTAGTGATTATTTAAGGACTACAAGACACCATACAAGTCTTAGCAGGAAAAAACACTAGCTAGTAACAGTACTACTGCCATGGCAAGTACTCTCCAGCCTCTGCTAGATTCACCAAAAACCTCCCACCACAAAACTCTCTATCTGATTCTCTCCATAGCAGCTATCTTAAGCTCAGCTACACTGATCACCCTTCATTTTACCCATCTCACCATCTCCAATCCTCCAATATTTCAAACCATATGCGACCATGCCACTGAGAAATCATCTTGTCTTGCCATGGTCTCAGAAGTTGTCTCAAACACATCCATGAAACTGGACCATGTTAAACTCCTTCAACTTTTGCTGAAAAAATCCACATCCCACATTCAAAATGCTATTCAAGATGCCAACCGTGTTAGAATCAAGATCAATGATCCTGTGAATCAAGCTGCTCTACTTGACTGTGTGGAGTTGATGGAGCTATCTTTAGATAGAATCAAGGACTCTATATTGGTTCTTGATGATGTCACACCTGATTCACATGCAGATGCACATGCATGGCTCAGCACTGTGCTCACTAACCATGTCACTTGTCTGGATGGGCTGAAAGGTCCAGCCAGGTCCACTATGGAGCCAGGCCTGGAAGAGTTGGTATCAAGAGCAAGAACCTCCCTCGCCATGGTGGTGGCAATTTCACCTATCAACGATCTGATTTCACCATTGAACGGAGATTTTCCGTCGTGGGTGACGAGTAGGGATCGAAAACTTCTGCAAAATTGGGTTAATGACATTAATGCTGATGTGATAGTAGCAAAAGATGGGAGTGGTAAGTACAAGACTGTTAAAGAGGCAGTGGCAGCTGCACCAGATAATGGAAAGGCCAGATATGTTATTTATGTGAAGAAGGGGACTTATAAAGAGAATGTTGAGATTGGAAAAAAGAAGAAGAATATAATGCTTGTTGGTGATGGCATGGATTCAACTATTATAACTGGTAGTTTGAATGTTGTTGATGGATCAACAACTTTCAACTCTGCAACAGTAGGTAAAAGTCTTGTCTTCTCTTTTCTTTTTATGATTTCAAGATTCACATTAAAACGCATTTGATACTTAACGGGCAATAATTGTTATATGGGTAGTGATAGTTATTGTGCTGCAGGATGAAGTTTTTTTTTTTTATATAAAAATACCACCTGTTTATAGAGAGCTTTAATTTGGGGATCAGTCGAGTAAACGTCGCGCTGCGCAACGTTTAACATTACCCTTTCTATATTAGTGAGGCTTAAATTCAATTTTAAAGTACTAAGGTAGTGAGCAATTTAACCGTTATTTTTTTCAGATAAATTTTAAAATATAGAATTTTAATTCTACCGTCTTTATAAAATTGATTTTCACCTGGATATGCAAAGGATTACTCTTTATTGTGCAATCTATTGGTATTTAGATGATTTGAACTTCTTGTTTGTAACAAAATTACTAAGGCGTGTCCTATGTATGGTCTGTCTTTGCAGCTGCTGTTGGTGATGGATTCATAGCTCAAGACATCTGGTTCCAGAACACAGCCGGGCCGCAGAAGCATCAAGCTGTTGCCCTCAGAGTGGGTGCTGATCAATCAGTCATAAACCGTTGCAAAATTGATGCATACCAAGACACTCTTTATGCACACAGCAACCGTCAATTCTATAGAGATAGCTACATTACAGGCACAGTAGATTACATATTTGGTAATGCAGCTGTTGTGTTACAAAACTGCAAACTAGTAGCCAGAAAGCCCATGACTGGGCAAAACAACATGGTGACAGCCCAAGGCCGTACTGACCCAAATCAGAACACAGGCACCTCAATCCAAAAATGTGAGATAATAGCAAGTTCTGATCTTGAGCCAGTTAAGGGCTCGGTCCGAACATATCTGGGTCGACCTTGGAAGGAGTATTCAAGGACTGTGGTGATGCAGTCCAATATAGGTGACCATGTTGATCCTGCTGGGTGGTCAATTTGGGAGGGAGATTTTGCACTGAAGACATTGTATTATGGTGAGTATATGAATCAAGGACCAGGTGCTGGTACTAGTAAGAGAGTAAAATGGCCAGGTTATCGTGTTATTACTAGTGCTACTGAAGCTAAGAAATTTACAGTAGCTGAACTGATACAAGGAGGAGCTTGGTTGAAGTCTACTGGAGTTGCTTTTACTGAAGGACTCTGAAAATTTACGTATTAGGCCTTTCTGTTCTTTTTTTTTTCTTGCCTCTTTGAATAAAAGATGCGCCTTTCTTAATTTCTTTTTTTTCCTTTCTTGATAGTTCTTTCTCAATTTTTGAATTCTCTCACAAGTTTTAAGTTATAATCTCGTTTTAATTATACTTTATGAGCCAATTTAATTTTTTTAATATATATATATAGGGCTTAGTGCTTCCTTTGAACATTAATAATAAAATTGCAAGTGATGCAGTGATACCTACTTATCTATTAGTAATCTAAATTCCATCATAGTTCTGACCAAAAATATATGCTGATGTTTTGTGTTTATGTCACTGGTATATTCTATTACATGTATAACTCAATTTCTTAGTTAACAAAAATTAAAGTCATAATTTGTTCTCTTAGTTGTATCTCAAATTTTTCATATATTTACAATTCATCATTGACTTCTTATTAAATGGGAAAATTTTCATTTCAACCATCTCATCTCCAGCTCTACTATGATGCAATCTTTAGAAATGCTAATACCAAGTCCATTTTTTTTCCAATTTGAACAATAATATATTTATATATAAAAAAAAAACTTTTGACATATAACACAAGTAGCATAAAATATAATCATTAGTGCTCCAATTGTATAATCCCAATTCCTATATTCTCATGATTAATTTGAAAAGAAAAATGTCAAGATTTTCATAGCTATGATTACCAACAAGGACAAACATTGTATCAAGGTGACTAGTCCAAATCCATACTTTGTTAACTTAATTTTAAAGAATAAACTCAATAAAGAGACTATATAAATGTTTCCTTCTAAGAAACAGCTACTATACAGAAACGTGGCTCCAACCATTGGCATTAATAGACTTGGTATATGTCTTCAAAAATACCTATAGTGTCTTGTAAGATTTGCCAGAGAAGCATATAGAGATTAATTTCACTAATATCAGATTACAAGGCTGATGCGTTATAAACAAGTTGATTTATATATAATATAATAATATATTTTTACAATATTCTTATACTTAAATGAGAGGCACATAATCAGATTCAAACATCGCAAAAATATAGCTACAGGTACATAAAATTAAATTAAGTAATGTTTGAAAATTCAATTATTATACATGTGGGTAGCACGAAAGCTTAGCAACAACAAAAAAAAATCTGACAGTTATGAAAATACATATATACTCTATGTTCACTTCAAATATTATATAAAATTAGTTATGACAGATTTCTCGATGTTCATTCATTTTTATTGCTCCTTTCCCTTCCAATTATCAAAAGAATTAATGATTAAGTTTTAATGATTTTATAGTGTAACCAATAAAAAAAATTTCAAGATCCCAGAAAATCTGATACTGATATACAGGCAGCTAGGTGTCTTAATTATTTATTCAAATGTAATTTCGTATTGTCAAATTAATAGACCGATTTTTAATTTATTTTCACTATTTTAGTTAATATCAAAAAAAAAAAAAAGAACTTTTAGTAGGCTTTGAACGAAAGCTATGAGGCAAAAAATTATGATATAGAATAACTAGGGTTAGAGTTTTTGAAGCATATGTTAATTAGTAAAAGCTAATTAGGTGGTCTATTAGATCTCTTAAAATTTTAACAAAATAAAATAAAAGATAATGTGTGAAATATTTTTTTTTTTGAAAGTGATAATGTGTGAAATATTTACTCAATAGATATGTTAAAAAAAATATTTATATATTAATAATATATATCAACTAATTTTATATTTATTGATGTTAGAATGCATTTCTTTGAATTATATATAATAAAGTTTTAAGTTTGAAATAAAATATAATTTTCTTTTTGAGATAATATATATCAATTTTTTTATAATACCAAGAGTTTTGGAAAATTTTCCAATAATTATAGAATAATTTTACATATGTATAAAATTACTGAATGATTAATACATACTTATTAGTATTAGTTAACTAAAATATGTATTATATTTAATATTTAAATATCAATATGTAAAATATATATATTAATCAACTATTAATTAATTATGGTGTATAAACAAAGCATAAACCAAAAAAATCTCCCAAAATGTTACTAACTTAATATTGTATAAAACATGATTAATAAGAACTTACTTTGACGGAAGTGGGTGGGCATCTCTCTTCTTGTGATGTTGAAAATTAACTACTTCAACTGAATACTATGGAATGAAAAAAAAAAAAACGTTAGAAATTAATTAAGTCCAAGGAGCCAACTTACGAGGCATATTTACTCTTTTAGAAGTCAAAAACACAGCACAAACATAACTTCTGTCTCTATCTGCTGAATTTTTTTCCTCATTTTAAGACAACTCTAATCAATTTTATAATTATATTTTCTTTTAACACAATAAGCCCTAATAATAAGACATAATAAAAGGACCTGAGGTCCCGGGCTTTACTTCTTGAAGAACCAACCAAGCACTTAGCAATTTTCTCACATCTTTGCACCCCCAACACCTCTGAACCCAAACCAAGAAACCAGTCACTTAATTCCTTCATATTATCCATTTTCATTACCACCCACTTCTTTTTCTTCTTCTTTAAACTTTTTCTTCTAATTCTTGATCATTCTTGGCATGTTTTGAAGGAGATTCATTAATTGTTTCCATGTTCTTGGCACCATTTGTATGTTCCTCTATTATTATTCACAAGACTCATAGCAGAAACATGGTGAACAGAGCCTTTCAACAATATTATTGCTTGGAGGAGTAGGAGGAGGAGAAGAAGAGATTGTTTCTTTCTTGAATCTCTCATTTCTTTTGCACCCATTCGATCTTTACAGGTAACTAAGCTGCGGATTTTTCTTGTTTCTCAATTTTAATTCTTGCAAATTAAGTTACAAACATTTTATTTTTATATGTATTAATATATTTTAATTCAAAGATAGATTCCAATCTTCAATCATAGGGAAAAAAAAATAGTTATTTTAATTTAAAATCACATGCATTTATTATCTTCTATGATAAGTTGCTGTATCTTTCTGTCTTTTTGTATGTATCTGTTCTTGACATGTCTAGTAAGTACATCTTTTGCATATATGTGGTTTCTTGCAGGCTCTTTTTTTGTTTTCTTTTTCTTCTGTTGGGTCATTCTCAATAAAAGGACTATTGTTGCACTGGCTTTTCATTACCTTCATCTTCATTAAAACAATGGCGGCCAAGATTAAAGGGATCTATAAGGGCTTCAAGTTCATCTCACAAATCTTTGGTAAGCCTTAATTAATATTAGTCCCATTATTTGTATTGCAATATACTTATGATTTTGCTATGAAAAATGGACCTTTTGTTAATTTGTTTCTTTTTATTTTTGTTCAGTGCAGGTGAAAGAGAGAGAGATGGAAATTGGGTACCCAACAGATGTGAAGCATGTGGCACATATAGGTTGGGATGGCCCTTCTGGTAATGCACCCAGTTGGGTATGTATAATCTGCGATATTTATTGTTCTTAAATCAAAATTGTTAAAAATTTTCCATGTATTGGGGCTAAACTCATATATATATATATGTGTATCTCAAAAATTGCAGATGAACGATTTCAAGACACCTCCTGATTTCTCTTCAACAACACTAGCTAATACAAGAGAATCCAATTCTATTGCAAACTTCTCTCCATGGTCCTCTCAAGGTATTAATAATATTATTATTATTGTGAAGACTATTTTTTTTTTAAAAAAAAATTATTTTGGTATATAAATTTTACATGCATCGCATGTTTTATAATTATTTTACTGCAAATAAATACGCAATAATATGATTATTATGTGGGAGAGATTAATGCTTGCCTAGCAAATTCAATGTCATATATAGGAGCAATATCATGTGGAGAATTGCATAATCAAACAACAAAATTATCTTGACGATATCAAATTGCTAGGGAGGAAGAAATGTACATAAATTTATGGCTCTTTTAAAATTGCTAGAAAGGAAGAAACGTACACAAATGTCTCTTTTAATTTATTGAAGCTAATTTTGTATTGGGGTAGCAAAGGTTTATCAGATTCTTTGCTTCAAAACAGGGAGATTTTGGCTCTTGTGTCACGAGACACTACATTTCTGTAATAAGGGAATCTATAGTTGCTGGCCATAACTATAAAACCAAACTTTTGTGGACCATACTCACAATTTTGCTAGCTGGTAGAATTTGCAATATTTATATTTTTTTTAATATATATTTTTTATTGTAGGTGTGCTTCCCAATTTATTATGGTCCGCCATCCTCCATATTGATCTTGGAATTTGATATTAATTGAATTTTTTTTTAATGTTTCTGCAACAGATTTCGATCAAGCAATTGGAAATCAGGCAGTGTCAATTAATTCGGTGAGCAACATGATTCCATCTTCTGATCCTCATAGCATTCCCAAGAAATCTAAAAGAAAAAAGAAGTCAAGTTCCTCGCCCACATCCTTATTATCTTCATCGGCAAGATCTTCTCTAGGCATGAAGTCAAAAGCTACGTACCATGAATTGGACCCAACAACAAACTTACAACAAGTCTAGAAAACGGTCCAAGAATTTGAAGATTGGTGATTTCACATAGCAAAATGTACCTTTATGTGTCCTCAGGATTTCATGAAAGCAAGAACAATCGAATTGTACTTGGGAAATAGATCAGACATTTTGTAAATTATGAAGAGTGTACTAGATTTTATGGATGCAAGATAGAAACCACGGAAAAAGGGCGACAAATTGAAAGATGATGAAGCACAATTATATTATTCATGGGCGACTTTTTTTCCATATTTGTAACCAATGCATAGAAATGTGGATTCTCAATTTGTGCTAATGGAAATTTTTTATAATTCAATGAAATTCGATTGAAAAATTAAATAAGAAATGTGCACCAAAATGGTGCAAGGAGGAAAGTTATGTTTGAGCTTGTTGAAGGAGAGAAAAATGGGCTAAGATTAAATTTGCTCACAATCCAACTCAGTCTGATCGACTTAGGTCCTCACCAAATCCAAGCAAACTTCACACTTTTGCTCTCTTTTGGAGTTTGGAGCACTTAAATGGGCCTTATTTGAATCAGTGAAATTTAAACTAAGCTGTTGAATTAAAACCACTACATTTATTCGGTATGCCCAAATTTAGGTCTAGTTGATAAAGTTCTAGTTAGCCTTTTGTTTTTGGGTCAAAAAAAAAAAAAAATAGAAATATATATATCATTAATTAATAATGGGTGGTATAAGGAAGTGAACAATATTTTATAATTTAGACGTTAAAATAGTATAAATTATAATAAAAAATCTTGCTCTAATACAATATATCAATGAGAGAAAGAAGAAGACAGCAACAGCAAAGAAAATAACAACAGCCACAATAACACGGGTACATTGGTGCCGCATACAGATGATAAGTAAATTGACAAAGACACAAGTCAAAACTTGAAGCGGAGAAACTTGACTTTCGGATGGTAAACCGGAAAAATACTCCAACATCCTTAGCGAAATAATGGACGTGGTAAAATCCATTTTACAGATAAAGCAAATGAGCTTGAATTTTAGGTAGGCCAACTCAAAGATTTCCTCAAGAATGACTATATTTTCTTCTTCTTCTCCATTGATATAGCTAAAAAACTCAAATTTTCCTTTTAATTCCGTAGATCTGTATCTAAGAGAGCAAAATTATCACAAATGATGAGCAAAATAGAGATTAAACTACAAATCTGAATAAATTACTAATTATTCAAATAAAAATGACAAAAAAAAAAGAGAAAAAAGGGCGATTTTTAGTCAAAATGGCCAAAACCACCCTAAAAACTACTAATCCACTAGTAAACTATTAAAGTAAGAAGAGAGAGAGGAAAAAAAAAAAAAAAAGAAGAAGAAAAAGGGGAAAAAGTTTTAATCAAAATTCAAGCAGCCAAAGACATCTTAAAAAGGGAATGGAATGTTGAAATCAGGCATATCTTTCGAGAAGCCAATTTTGCAGCAGACTTCATGGCTTCAGAAGCGGTCACAATGCCTTCGGGTTGCCACAGAGTCCATCAAGTGCCTGCTCGCTTAGAGGAATGGCTTGATCATGATTGCAGGGGTATGTGTTTTTAGGCTTGATAGCCTCGTTATTCTACCAAAAAAAGGGTAATGACTTATGTTTTTCCTTAGAGAGATATGAATAGTGTTGTCTCTCTAAGAGTGAAAATTCTAAATTACCCCTCACTTATTTCAAATGTCTTCTTGCTAATGAGGCAAACAAGTAATTTTTAAAAGTAAAGTTTTGTCTTTATTTAGTGAGAGACAACACTATTTATGAGACATGTATCATTACCTAAAAAAAAAATACAGCTATCAAATACATGAAAAAATGTGAGGTTTTTAAATGGTAAAAACTCCTTTTATGGTATGTGAAGGTGATAGATTTAATCTCTGATTACTGCATGGGGTGGATGGTGAAATAAGTTATAAAAAAAATTACCTAGCCAATGTACTTAGAAGAAGACAAGTAGAGGCTGACTAACCAATGATTTGCATAAACATATTTTTTTTGGGTATGTCCATGAGGTGTCCTGAACGGGCCCCAACTATGGGAGGTACCTTTAAGCCCGTACCACATCCAGACTAATCCTCGTTCGCACTCGGTCGGCCCACGAAGGGGTAAAGTGCTCCCAATCAAGGCATTTCCATACATGAGCGGGGTTTGAACCCCTGACCTTACTTAAGGGATGAGAGCGCCAAACCACTCACACCAACCCTAATTGGTATTTGCAACATCTTTAAACAATGTGTGATATTGTTCAAAGTGAAATTATACTTCCATTTTGGAACATCAACTGTCACTTCAAATTAACATCTATAGGAATGTATATATATAGTTTTTAGGGAGTGGTTATTTCATCACCTAATTTCATCACTTGAAAAACTTATCAAGTGGTTTTTCCACAATGATTAATAAAATTTCAAGATTGCTTATCAATATATATATATATATATAGCATCAATTATATTGTGCATCTTTGCAAGTAATAATGGGATTGTACAAACAAATATGTCCTACTTAATTATTATATATGGATTTGAAAAAAAAAAAAACATTTATTGCTAGTTGTTGGGTTTGCAATTAATCCAATACCCAGTGACCTAGTAATATGAAAGGTATAAGGTAAATTGAATAATGAGAAGAAATAGAAGTTGTTGACATTGCTTGATGGTTGCTTAATCACAGACAGACCACCCAACTACACATGTCTATATGCTGCTATATATTTGTTACAAAAAAACTTGTCTATATTTACCACTAATAGCAGTGGACAGGCCAAAAGCACACATTCTAATTATTCTCCAGTTTATAAAAACAAGAATATGCTTAAACAACCGTCCTGAAAACAAAATCTTCTTTCATTGCTTTCATCTCCTAATTAACTCTCTATATTAATTAACATTGGAAGAATCTCCACACATTGAATGGTACAAAGATATGTAAACAAAATTTCCATAATCTAATAATACCCTATATTACATGCACATTCTCAACCAACCCATTTCTCAAAATCATCCAATTATGGAGGACAATGAATCCAGAAAAGAAGGCACAAAAAGGTCATATCGTGGCCTAAAAATCTGTTGTGCTGTCACAGCAATTCTAATAGTCATAATAGCAGTAGTTCTTGTTATCCTTTACTTCACAATCTTTAAGCCTAAACAACCTAACATCATTACTCGAGCAGTTTTTTTGGAACATTTCAAATCAGAATGGCCAAGATTGTTTCTAAACTTTACAGTGGGTATCGAAGTTACAGTTGATAATAAAAATTATGGAGGATTCGAGTATAGTGACAGTACTGCATTTATTAGCTATAGAGGAAATGTAACAGGTGAAGCTCCAATTCCTGGTGATACTGTTCCTGCACGGAGGAAGCATGATATAAATACGTCTGTCACTGTATTTGCTGATAAATTGTTGTTTCAGAATGGCGATTTCTTACACGACTTTTTTTTGGTGGGGATCCTGAATTTTACTTCAGCTTCAACTCTTCATGGAAAAGCAAGCTTGCTCAATTTGTTCAAGACAAAGTCTACCATTTTCACCTCTTGCGACATATCTCTGTATGTCGTGGCAGGACAGGCTCAGTCCTTCTGCAACTCCAAGCTGAGTTTTTGAACAGCCTGCTCATCACCTGCAGTTCGTTACCATGGCCTTTACATTTTGCATTAAAATTTCTGAGCTCACAACCAATGCATTAAAGATTGGAGAAAATGGTAATGGAGTGGTTCAACGATTACTTCTTTTTAAGGGCATTTTAAATTGCAGAGTTTGAATCATGTAGCTATTTAATTTATGAAATTAATTCTCAATTAATTTAGAAAGGTTAAATACTTCCTCTTGTATAATTCATATATATATGTATATATATATATATATGTATATGTATATATATATATATATATGTATATATATATATGTATATACATACATGTATTGTATTAGAAAAAATTTATAATATTTCGGTCAACTACTTTATAGTAAGGATTTATTGTGTGAGATATTGAAACTGCTACTATATATTATTGGATGATAAATTATGTGCATATATGATAGATCAATATTTAAATTATATGAACTTTCTATTATTAAAAAATTTACATTTTTAAATTTAACTTCAATAATAATAAGTTTAATCAATAATTAAGTTCTGCCTCTACCCTGAGCATATAAACTAACTTTTTGTATATATATTTTTGTGTAATCAACGTGGAACATTAGATGATATTTACTCTTTGACAATTAATCTTAATTTGTACATGGCACACCAAGATTTTATCCTGCACCAATGTGGATATTGTTCACAGTAATTCAGTGAACAAGTCACTTATTATACGTTGATGTTGAGAACTGACTGGAGTAATTGAGCTAAAACAGGAATGGTTCAAAACAAAGATTATTAGAGTGGATACACTAGCTAGATCTTTGTTCCTCTTTTACTTAGCTATTCCAATTTATTAGATTGAAAATAAAAATCAAATTGTCCATTAAAATCAAACTGATATTACTGTTTTCATACTATAATTAGTTTTCAGCTTATTTTTTCAATTAAATTGCTCCTTTCAAAGTACATATAATTAGGGGCGAACAAATAAAATCGAAAAACCGATCCGTCAACTATAAACCAAAAAATCAATTCGAAAAATAGGTTAATCGAACTGGTAAATTTAGTTTTTGTTCGATTTTTAAAACCATTTTGATAAACAATGGTTTGGTTTAAATTTTTAATTTTAAAAAATCACGATTAACCGACTTGACCAATATGTATATAAAAATATATAAAATATTAGCTAAAAGGTTTTTTATAATACAAAATTTAAAAAAACTGCGGTGGAATATAAAATCTTTATCATTTAAAATTCATATAAAAATATTGTGTTAATTAGTAAACAAATAAATTTGAAATGATTTAATGTTTACAAATATAATTTTTTTTCTTAATATAAGAGATTTATGGACAACTTTTTTCTTTATAAGTTTAAAATAAGAAGCATGTAGTTGTTATAAGGAATTTAATATTACATTCAATAAAAATTGTTATAAATAAAAAATAAAAAATCAATATAATTAATTGATCGATTTAATTGATTCACTAATTAATTGAATAACTAACATGATTAATTTGGTTATGATTATAAATATTAAAAAACTATATAATATAATATAATTTAAAATTTTATTCTATGATTCAGTTCAACCATGCATGCTCATTATCCTACAAATAAGTACTTGAGCTTGGATGTGAATGAAATAAATAAAAAAACATAAGCAAAAGGACACATATTATAGTTATTCATGGGTCCAACTCCAAAGGGAAGTTTTAATTAAAAGAATAACCATTAAAGGAAACAGTAGCTCTCTCAAAAATAAATAAATAAATAAAGGAAAATGCTAGCGTTGTCTCGGAGGGGCAAATCCCCTCCAATTTTTATATAATAAATATATAAAAAATTAAAAATTAAAAAAATATAATATAATTTATGGGTTTGTAAATTATGACACGACGGGTTCATCCAGTTCTGTTTTAGGTTTTAGATTTTTGTCAATTTATTTAATTAAATAATTAAAAAATATATTTTTTATTATTAAATAATTTTTATATTATACAAAAAATAAATAAATAAATATATAAGTTTGTAAATTATGACACGACGGGTTCACTCAATTCTTTTTTAGGTTTTAGATTTTATCAATTTATTTAATAAAATAATTCAAAAATATATTTTTTAATTATTATATAATTTTTTATTATTAATTAAATAAGAGTACAATGGTAATTTTGGAGGAAAAAAACATTTTATCTTTC
>CATIWO010256982.1:0-28163 GCA_949673435.1 Macaranga tanarius | reverse complement strand
TTTTTTATTTTAATATTAAATTAGTTGTGAATAATATTTTATTTTAAGTAATTTAAATATTTGTTATAATAGTAATAATAATGAAATTAATAATTTTAATTTTGTTAATAATATATATATATATATATATATATATATTATTCATATAATATCCGGTAATATATTCGGTTTTTGGTTCGGTTCCGGTACAGTTTTTAACAAATCTCCAGTACCGTATCAGATTAGTAAAATGGTCCGGTTTTATTCGGTTCGGAGTTAAAATTAATCGATTCCGGTACGGTTTTTTGTCTGTCGATTCGAATTTTTGGTTCGATTCAGTTTTTTCTCTGTCCCGTGCTCAGCCCTAGTGTGAAATATGTGTTATATACTAGTATTGTGAAAATTGAAGACTAGTTGATACTAAATAGAAAAAAAATTAACAACGAAACAAAACAATTTATTTATGGAAAACAACTAGGTTTTTGTTTGTTCAATAAAAAACAAGGTTTTTGTTAAATTAAATAAAATAATTAGAATTAGACAAACGTAGAAAAAGGACAAGTGTCATAATTAGGGGCTATTGGGCCATATCCATACAATGCACAAATTTGAAATTCTTTGCAGTTTTTTTTTTGAAAACGTCGGACAAGTCACCTTCCACGCCACTTTCAATATCCGGACAACATCTACAAATATGTAATAATTTTTAGGAGAAATTACTGTTTGCTCCTCTATTTTTATTGCAATGTACTATTTACCTCATAATATATAAAAATTATATTATTTCTACATTTTTATTGTATTATATTACTTAACTTTTTCTATTAAATTGTTTATTAATTTTTCTGTTAAATAAGTAGAAAATAACAATGATATTCTTAATGAAATGTGGAATGCCAATATTGCATTCGATCATATTTATGTATTAAAATTTACTAAATTGTTGACAAAATATTTTTTTTATGATAATGATAATTATTGGAAATAAATTTATTAATAATTATTTAATTTTTTATACATTACTATACTTTCACTTTAGCACTAATTGTAATGATAAATAGTTTGTTTCGCTGTGATTTATTCTTAAATTTTCAATTTTTTTAACTCAATTCTTACAAGGGTAGGGATTCCATTTAATGAAAAATTTTGATTAAAAAAACAGCTTACTTTACTTTATTCTAAGTAATTTTTTTTTTTTAGCTAGAAAGTTACTTCCTTTGTTTTAAAATAAATAATTCAGTAGTTAAAGGTTACTTTTCAAGAAACAATATATTTTTTTAAAATTTATTTTCATATCCTAATTAAAACTCTTTTATTTAGATTTACATTTCTTAACTAAAAAGGATATTTTTGAAAATTTTCAACTATTATTTTAACCTACAAAAGAAAAGACAATATTTTATTTTAGTAAAAAATTAGTGTTTGCTTGATTTAGTTATCTGTAACAATTGATAAATATTAGTTGACAATAAGATGTTGATATATATGAACTATTTTGGTAAATTTTTGTTATCTTATTGTTATTAATATGTTAAATGAGCATTAAAATTCTAATTTATTTTAAAGTATGATTTTATGTATTTTACAATAATTTTTTAGTTATATGAATTATTTATTTAAAAATAATATGTAGTAATGCATAACAAATTATTCTTAATTTATATATTATCAAAAATATTATTAGAAACCAAGTAAAAAGAGCATTAGAATTTAATTACACTAATATATTTTTCTAAAATTATAAAAATAAATAGTATACTTATTTAATTATTAAATTTAATTCAAAATAATATTTATAATAAAAAATAATTGCATAAATTTATAATTTATAATTTAAAATAAATTAATTTTGCTATTAGTTATTTCTAATAATTGTAACATAATCCAAATAAATAATAAATACAAATTATCTTTCAGCTGGTAATAAAACTTAAACGTCAATTATTTTAGCAAAAAACAGAAAGTTTAGAAAGTAAATTATTTCAAAAAAGGAGTAATATAACTACATTAAAAAAAGACTAATGAAAAAAGTAAAATTTTTAAATGTTAGGGACAAATAGAACAACATCCAAAAAAATTCAAACTAAAGCGTTTTAAAAGACAAAAAAAAAATAAAAAAAAAATAAAAAAAAAAACAAAAGAAAAACACTCACTCTCTTCTCTTCTCTTTTCTTCTCTACTCGCACTGTGTGTTGCTCTATAGTCTATAATACTACAGCACGGGACCTTCTTTTTGCTTTATTCTCTTCTTCCTCTTCACCTCTCTTTTTGTGTTGCTCTCAAAAAGTTTCATAAATAAATAAAAAAAAACCCTAAAATAACAAAAAGAGACAACAATGCTGCTGTTTTCAATGCACTTCTGCTTCTGTTTCTCGCTTCTTTAGATCTATACTTAGTTCACTCTTCATTCACCAGTTGTAGCAGTAAGTGTCTCTTTTGTTTCTTTCAATTCTTGTACTTGTTTTGATTCTGTTTATTTTTTATTTTTTCAAAAAAATTATATCTTTTTTGCGTCATTTCACGTTTTGCTCCTAGATCAACACGCACAAACAAAAGCTTGGATTTTTGCTGAAGAAGTTGCATTTTCTGTTAGATCCAAGCGTTTCATGTTTCGTTGATTTCATTTTTATTTTTTCAGGTTGTGGATATATAATTTTTTTTTACTTTGTGCATTGTGCTTTTGGCGGTGGTTGAAAGTAGTGAGGAAGATAATTTGCATTATTGTAATTAATTAATTATTATATAGAGATTGAAAATGACTTTTCAACTAATAATTTAGTTTTAGTGTTAGTAGCAGTGGTTGCATTGCATTGCGTGAAAATTAGGATTTTGCTGCTTAACCTCAAATTAGTTGTCTTGATTTTACAATTTAGTTGCTTTTGGTGTTCTCTTTCTGGTTTTTGCTACTTTCTCAACAACCCAGTTTTTAGTTTTTTCTTTACTTCATTTCCCAGGAAGCTGAAGTATTATTATTACTTTTTTTGAAATTTATTTCTTCAGTTCTTGTTACATACGTAGTAATTGTTATTTCTAAAGCTGTATCCTTTTTGCTCTTTTGGGTTAATAATTGCTTATTGTTGGACTTAATTTTCTAATTTCCAAAATCTTGGGACGTTTTTGAAGGTTCATTTTACTTAATTTATTTGTTGTTTAGATGGTTTCATGGTAATGCTTTTTAATTCTCTTCTTTTGAATCAGGGTGCTTGTGCTTGATTTACAAGCACAAGTTCTTTTAAACTTACAATGGAGGAACCATTTACACCATCTATTGAAGAGTCTTTGAGCGTGATTCAAACTCCAGAGAAACCTCCTTCTGTTACTTCAGTGGAAAGCACGAAAAGGGTCACAAAAGTTACAAAACCTACTATTGCAGCTACCTCTAATCTTTTAGCAGCCACTGGTTCTTTTAGAAAGAGAACTGAGTCATCGAGAAACAGTTCAGATTCAAGTTCGAATGTGACCAAACCATCTGTAGCTACTTCGTCTCGTAATTCGCATTCAGTTCCAGTGGCAAGAAGAAATAGCACTGGAGGAGTGCCTGAGAAATCTTCTGCTGTGAAACGGCCCAATAATGTTGCTACTGTTGCAGGCAAAAAAACTCCTGTTTCTGACTCAGTTAGACGTTCTCTTCCCGAACTTAGAAGGAGTTCCTTGCCTTCAGTTGCTTCAAAACCTGTAAGCCGAACAAGTGTTTTGGAGGTTAGGAAGTCAGCTCCTGGGACATCTTTGGATAGGAGTTTGAGATCATCGACAGGGTCTGATGTAAGTAAGGTAGAGACTGTCAAGAAACAGTCAGTTAAGCCAGCATTATCAGTCTCTTCTTCCTTACAGAGGGTTTCTTCTACATCATTGGACAGTACCGGCAGTAGTGCAAGTAGGAAAACAGTTTCAAAGTTTTCTTCACCATCAACTCGGTCGCCTTCAGTTTCTAGTGGAATGAGAACTGGGTCATTGTCAACATCTGCAGATAAAAGTTCTAATTTGTCTGGACGAAGAAAATTGGGTACTCCTGAGAGCCGGGATTCTCGGTTCATTGTTCTTCCGCAGGTGGAAATTAAAGCTGGTGATGATGTGGTAAGCATGTTGTTGTCTTTAAATCTTTAAATACTAAGTGTGCTGCACAATATACCTATGTTGGATGTAACAATAGTAGGAGAACATCTGGGAAGTGCATTATGGTCATTTTGTCTTCCCAAAGGGTCTAAGCATATTTTCTAACAAAGTTCATTCTGTTTGTGGCCATTTAAGTGGTATTTTCCCTTCCAAGTTTTCTTGCTTAGCACTTTGTAGACAGTTCTTAATCGCCTTGAGATTGCGTTTAGAAGCAAAACATAGGTAGTTAAAGATGGCGTGATTATAACTCATCAACTGAAAAAGAGAAATCTGACATATACGAACCGGTCTTTTTTCATTTACCAATTTTCTCCTTTTATGGTATATGACTGGTTCGTTGGAGTTACAAGAAAAACTTAATGGGAGAAAGAAGAAGAAACTTGACAATGAGGTTCTTGTAGAAAACTTTATCATTATAAGGAAGAATTACCATAATCATAGTATTCAGCTAATTGGGGCTTGAATCTGAATTGTGAAGGCTCAGCATATGGAAAGAAGGGCGTTTTATGCGTCAGCATGATAGCCCTAAGGTGCTATTTGCTTCTTTGATTTTCTTAAAAGTCTGAAGTACATCGACCTAACATTGGCTATTGCTCCATTTTTGCTCACTTGCTGTTTGTCCTTCCAAAGCCTTCTGTTCTTTCTTCACGAGTGGTTTCTTATTGGAACAGAGATTGGATCTTAGGGGCCACAGAGTTCGAAGTCTCAATGCTAGTGGATTGAACTTATCGCCAAATTTGGAGGTAAACTTTCTCATGTGAATATGCTAGTGCTTTATTTGCTGAACTATGTAACAGAGACTGCTTTGCTTGCTTGCTGATGGTTTTTTCACTGATGCCCCTATATGACAGTTTGTCTATCTCAGAGACAATCTTTTATCTACATTGGAAGGAATTGAGATACTGAAGCGGGTTAAGGTTTGTTCTATCATAATATGTGACTCCTTATGTTCAAATTTCAGTCATGGAAATTAAGCAGAAAATTGAACAACCTCTAAATAGTTGAAGTTCTAACTTAAAATAAACCTATACATGAGGCATGTCCTTTATGTTAAAATCTTTGATAACAAAAGCTTAGTAACCATTGATGTTTCTGCCAGGTGCTTGATTTGAGCTTCAATGAGTTTAAAGGACCTGGGTTTGAACCTCTTGAGAATTGCAAGGCTCTGCAGGTTTGTTTCTCATGCACATTCATCTATCAAGTACCATCATCAGAAACATTCAGTAGTTTGCAATCGTTTACATAATGAATTGCTGAAGTCTTTGTCACTTGCAGCAACTGTATCTTGCTGGTAATCAAATCACCTCGCTTGTAAGCCTTCCTCAGCTTCCTAACCTGGAGGTGAGCCTTTGAATGGTTTCAGCATTGCTGATCAGTTGCTTCCATCCTTAATTTAGTGCTGGTTTCTATATTTTTGCACAAAATGATCAAGCTTATTCATCTGGTTCTAGTTCCTCTCTGTTGCTCAAAATAAATTGAAGTCTCTTTCCATGGCAAGTCAACCTCGACTACAGGTTTGTTTGCTTTTCTATTTCTAGGCGTCTTCATTTTGTCATGATTAAATTGGTATCTTAAATTATTCTATCTTCTTTCCTGTCTCTATTGCAGGTATTAGCTGCCAGCAAAAATAAAATAACAACTCTACAGGGTTTCCCTTATCTACCTGTCCTTGAGGTCAGTTATATATGTTCTAATTCTATTTTTTTAGTATCTGGCATATACTGCATGGCTACTGAAGCAGTCTTCTATTTGCATTTCTGATCTATACTTATGTGGTTGTCAACACAGTAACTGGTAATGCAAAATGTCTGGTCACATTAGGGCCTTAGGGGTGGCAAAATTCATTGGTAAAACAGGAGAATAATGTAGTGAACCACTTAAAAGTATTCTGTTCACACTAACATTACTTATTATGACAGAATTTGATTTGTGGCTATTTATGGGTTTGAAGGCTTTGTGGTGTGTGAACTGGAACTAGAATCAGACTGTTGATCTTTTAACTTTTTGCATACAAAATACTGATATAATTTGAACATGTTAAAATCTTAATTTCCTGCCTTTAATGATAACTGAGTGCAAGATGGAGTTGTAAGATATTAGTGCACGCATTTTAGAATCTGGGGCTGGGGTCTGGGACTTGGAAAGTGAAGTAAATTAATGAACTATATGCTTCTGCATTGAACTTATGATCTTCAGTATCTGAATTAATGAGGATTGGCAAATAATATATTTATTTCTGTTTTGTATATACTTCTGTACGTTATCATGGTAACAGTGGATGATATGTAAAACATTAAGAACATAGGATACAAAACTTATTGGTGAACTTCTTGATATCTACAAAACATATGCCAACATATGCTGACCATTATTACTGTGCTGCAGCATTTACGAGTGGAGGAGAATCCTATACTTAAGATGCCCCATTTAGAAGCAGCATCAATTTTGCTGGTTGGTCCTACACTGAAAAAGTTTAATGACAGAGGTATCCAGTAGTTTTTTATTTAAAATATTGGTGTATTTCTTTCTGTGTCACTCGTATATAACAAGGGTTTTTACATTTGGCTTCTTTTTCATATTTGATTCCTTTTCTGTGATCCATTCTGTAAAACAAAGGTGCACAGACTAGCAGGAGTCTTTCTTCAAAAGTGCTTTTATGGTTTGTCTCTGTTGTTTTCTAATGCTGAAACTTTGGATAGATCTTTCCCGAGAAGAGGTGGAAATTGCAAAGCGTTATCCTGCTTGCACAGCCTTGTGCATAAGGGATGGTTGGGAGTTCTGTCGTCCTGAGAATGCAGCAGGTGAAAATTCAGTAGAATGCACTTCCACTCATGCCTGGTTTGACAATTACATTAATTAATGACATCATATGTAATACATGATGGCTTCGTAACTTTAAATTATAGTTTTAGAAGAAAAATATATAATATTTGATTTGTTTTGGAAGACAAGGTCCTGCTATATGTAAACATGCCATATGTAAGTATTGAACTTCATAATGTATTGAAATGCTTAAGGATGTTGCCGGGGGTGAATATCAAAGCCATGAGAATATTTTATTTCGAACATGTTATCATATGCATATGGTGAGTTGCTGACAAAACTTGCATTTACTGCCATGCCACACCATTTCCTTCATTGCGCTAGTATCAGCCTCAGCGTTACTAGTCTGCTGCCTGCCAACACAGAATGTGTGCCAAAAGAAACCTGAATCTAGTTTATATTTGGATGCCTGGATTGCCTTTGAAGGCTATTTATTGATGTCACCAACTCAACATCAGCGCAGTGCCAGACCATGAGTTTCTAGTTGTTAAATGTGCTCGACTCTTATAGGTTATCTGTGCTAGTTCTGAACATATGTCATGGTTTGTTGAACAGATTCTACTTCTTGCTTTTTGTTCGAGCAATGGAAAGATCACTGTCCCCCAGGTTATCTTCTCAAGGATGCCTCTGTTGATCAACCATTTGAAGAAGATGGCTGTCGCTGCCACTTTAGTTTTGTTCAAGACACTTTGAGTGTGGATCCACAACTAACCTTAAGATATCATTGGTTCATGGGAGAGAGGATGCTTTCAAATTTTGTTGCTATTCCTGATGCGATTGGAGGGGTAATTGATTCCTGTATAAATATCACTGATGATAAACAGTTGAGTGGATAATGCAGCCTTTTTATATTATCTCCTACTTATTGCACCATATGGTGGCCAGGTATACTGGCCAAAGCATGAAGATATTGGTAAAATTCTAAAAGTGGAATGTACCCCCATAATGGGGGAGACAGAGTATCCAACAATTTTTGCCATATCTTCACCAGTTAAACGAGGTATGTTTTACTTCTGCATTATAAAGAATTGAATGGTATAGCTTCGATCCATTACTAGCAATCTAGCATTGAATCTATTATTTCCTCATTTAGCATCTAGTCACCTTTTGCTGCTTAACAATGTGGAGCTTTTAGTTACCATTTAACATTTGTTAGTTACTCTACTTGGATAATATAGTCTATCAACCTTGCTATTTCATTTTGTAAAGGAAATGGAATTCCAAAGGTTGTAAACCTTGAAGTGCGTGGGGATTTAGTTGAAGGAAATGTTATCAAAGGCTATGCTGAGATTGCTTGGTGTGGTGGAACTCCAGGGAAAGGTGTTTCTAGGTGAGGTGGCACCTTGAATGTTACAGCTATTCTCTCCCAGAGGATATATAGTTGTGTGTATGTTCCCTTTACAATGTTTTAAAATGATGAAGCTAATTATATCTTTCCTATTTTCTAGTTGGTTGAGGAGAAAATGGAATGGTAGCCCAGTGGTTATTGTTGGTGCAGAAGATGAGGAGTATCGGCTAACTTTAGATGACATTGATTCGAGTTTGGTTTTTATGTATACACCAGTTACTGAGGAAGGTGCCAAAGGGGAGCCTCAATACAAGTATACTGATTTTGTTAAAGCAGGTTAGTAGCATGTGAAATTCTTCTTTTTTTTTCTCCTTTTTTTTCTTTTCCCTGTTTTTCATTTCTCTAAATTCTTTCTCTTTACATTTTTATGCATCAAAAGGAAATATTTCACTTCTCTACTCTAGATGGTTTCCTATGCCAATGTGGTTAATTGTCAATACGAACGCAATCTTCAGACCCTTTGTATGTTTGCTAGTGAAATTTCCTGTAATTTATAAAAATACAAATCTATAGGTTTTTGTTTGCTTATGTTATACAATTATTTTAAGTAGAATTCATACTTCTTAAGTTAAAGCTTTTTAGTAAGTTCAAAATGGATTTGAAATCGTCTGAATTTAAGGTATATTACGCTTAAGATTTCATAGAAAATACATGATGCATATGCTCATCTTCTGGATGTTATAAACTGGGATAGTCATTTAATATTTATAGCTTTCAGTTATTTTTGCCATTTCTTTTAAGCCCAACAGTATGGTATTGGATTCTAAATGGCGAAGTTCTGTGGTAACAGCTCCTCCATCAGTTAGTAATATTAAAATTGTTGGAGATATTGTTGACGGAAGTACCATAAAAGGAGTCGGGAAGTACTTTGGGGGAAGAGAAGGTCCAAGCAAGTTTGAATGGTTACGTGAAAGCAAGGAATCTGGGTTAGTCTGTTCATTTATTTCACTCTCTTGAACTTATATTTATGTGTTTTTTTTTCTCATGTACTTTAATCTTTAGAAGTTAAGCCTACCTTGAACTTTGATGCTTATATCATTTTGTTAATGAAGCCTTCTGTTTTTTTTTTCTGTAATTAAGTCGGGCGTAGGAAGGTCTTTTTGCTTATTCTTTTTGATTTTCATACCGGTCTTCTTCATTCTTATCTTGTTGGCTTCTTTTGGCAGAGATTTTCAATTGGTATCAATGGGTACATCAGAGTATGCTCTGACTAAAGAGGATGTAGGCTGTCACATGGCTTTTGTTTATATACCCATTAACTTTGAAGGTTAGATGGTCTATGAGAAAGCATGATACATTCTTAGAAGCATAAAAGCAAAAGAAGTAGACCATCTCTCATAAATCATGACATTGTGATTCGCATACTTTACAGGGCAGGAAGGGGAGTCTGTATCAATAGTGTCTCCTGTGGTGAAACAAGGTAATGGAGATGATGCTTGAAGTTTTTCGGGGCCTTTGTTTGGCTTATGATTTTGTGGCATGTCACAATTTTGTAGAAACAACAGTTTCCTCAACATTTGGGGTACTTTCATTAATATTCCATCAAAAAGAGTACCTTCTAAGATGTCACAGAAATTTAATGTTGGCTGTTGATTACATTCAGCTGTTCTCCAGCTGCAAGTCATCATGGATCTAAAATTTGGATTATATATGTTTCTTTAAAGGTTGATTGAACTAAGAGCTAATTTCAGCAATAATTAGGCAAATAGAAAAAGTTTATAGGTATGAATGCCACACATAATTTTTTTGAAATTTTTTTGATCATTACCCGCTAATTTTACAATAACCTTTTTTCTTGGGAGTAGGAAAATTGATCTGAGACTTGTTGGTATGGCTTTAATAGGAGTTCACTCTGGTGACTCAAGGGAAAAATCTAAATAATGCTTTCTTGGACCTCAGTTTTATTCTGAGTTTCAACAAATAAATAGGTGGGCTTTGATAGATATTTTAGCCACCGCTTTCTTTTGATGCAATTTTTGATCTTGAAATCACCATATGAAATGACTTCTTGATGAGTATTTGCCATACATTTACTGCCATATCCTATGGTAATGTTTATCGAGGTATTTTCTTGTTTGAGAATCTTCATTTTGTCTCTGTGGTTTCATCATTTTGCAAGCAGCCATTAACCTCCTCTTGAAATGATGCCTTTTTTTTTTCTTTTTTTCCGACATTCTAGCACCTCCAAAAGTGACAAATGTTAAGATAATTGGTGATATGAGGGAAAACAGTAAGGTTACTGTAACCGGCATTGTTTCTGGAGGAACTGAAGGTTCTAGTAGAGTCCAGTGGTTCAGAACAAGTTCTTCAGTATTGGATGATGAGAGTGGTCTTGAAGCATTGAGTGCATCCAAGATTGCAAAGGTAGTTAATGTTTATATTTTGAGTATGCACGTGTAAAACTGTGAACCAGATTTGGCCTTTTATGGATATATACTTGAGACATGTTCCTAGTCGAGGTGAATACATTCTTAGTTGAACTTTCACCTTTTTCAGGCATTCCGCATACCTCTAGGAGCAGTTGGCTATTACATTGTTGCAAAATATACTCCTATGACTCCAGAGGGCGAATCTGGCGAATCAGTATATGCTATATCTGAAAGAGCAGTTGAGAGTGAGTGCATCTTTACTTTTTGCCTAATTATGCAGTTATAAATTTGAATAAAAAAAATGCAAGAAGCTTCTTTTCCTTATTATTTTGTGATGGTTTAGCATAAATTTGTTTCCTAATTCTTAAATTTGATGCCCTTTCAGCTCTTCCTCCAAGTCTGAATTTCTTGTCCATTACTGGTGATTATGCTGAAGGTGGAATGTTGACAGCATCATATGGCTACATAGGTGGCCATGAAGGAAAAAGCATGTACAATTGGTACCTTCATGAGGTATTGACTTCGATCTGTGCAGTGCATTTTTTAACAATTTTGCATTATTGGAGTCTGTAGTTTTTCAAAATAGTTGGTATATTGCTCTGAACTGTTCTTCGACACATATTGTTTTCTTTGTGCCTGCATCAGTGTTGTCTTTGACAACCAGATGTGAAGGTTTTGTTTAGCTAAATTTACATGCGCTTAACAAATGTTGTAGTTGTGCTAATGAATGGGAGACAATTTAATTAGATGTTGCTTTTAATTGGTTCATTGAAATTATGCCATTATGGGTTTCTTTTTTGGTTATAAAACTTATGCAATAATATATATTTTTTAAAATTTTTTTATGGTATGCTATCTTATTTTCACATTGTTTGAAAATTTTATCATTTTAAATAGCTTTGTTTGATTTCAGTTATGTTCTACCTTTGAAAATACTTAAATTTTGATAATGAACTTCATATAATTGGATCTGTTACAAAATGTCCCACTTCTGTAGTCAACTTCTTTTACTTGCTATAGATGTCTTAGTATGCCTAGTATGTTTCCTTGGTGCTTCAATTTCAAAATTTCCGTTGTTTTATTTAAGTTCCTGTATCTTTTTGATGAGGATTATTTCAAATAACTTGACCTTCTAAGCCTAAATTAGAACACTTTGGACAATATGTTCTATTTTTGTACCTTAAATAAAAAGTTTACTGGATATTTTAATGGTGGATGGTATCAACTCCAGTTGTGGTTGGAATGTTCAGGTTGAAACAGATTCTGGTACTCTGGTACCTGAGGGTTCTGGAGTTCTCCAGTATCGAATTGCTGGGGATGCAATTGGTAAGTTCGTATCCTTCCAATGTGTTCCTGTCCGTGATGATGGCATTATTGGTGAGCCACGAACTTGCATGGGGCAAGAGCGAGTTCGACCTGGTAACTTTCTCATCTAGAGTTCTGGGATTTTTTTAAATTTTTTAATTTTACATGTTTACAGATGATGTATATAAAATTAGTGAAATTTTTACCACTAATTCACAGAATCATGAATCAAATTTACAAATTCGACTGTTGGTGGAAAAGTGTCATTTAGCTCTAATTTGGACTTAATCCAGGATATTTTCTTACCTAAAATTGTTGTTGTCAAAGGCATATATTTATCTAGCTGTTTTTGTAAGCACTGTATTTCAACTTCTAGCTGTTTCTGTAAGCAATGTATTTCAACCATGCTTGCTATGTGTGCTAGCCAAATTTAACATTCAGACTTTTGTCAACTAGAGACATTATTCAAGTACTGTTAACAGCATACTCCTGCAGAATAGACATCTAACAATAGGTAAGTAGTCCAAATGGAAAGGAAATGTTTAGATGCACAGTCAATGCAGATGATTCTAGAACTGTTTATGCAGTTCTTGATGTGGGCCAGAATTTCATACATTTTGAAGGTATGGATAATTTTTTTTTTTTGGGAATAAAGGAGGCATGCCTAGACAAAATAAATAATTTAAATTTGAATGTAGAAGCCTGAAAATTTAGGTTGTAGTTTAAGATGCAAAAGTTTACTCGACTGATCAGTAACATCTTACACTAAGGAAAAAAGTTGGTTGGCGCAAGAAAGGGAAGGGGGATCTGCTGTCTAACTGCTTTATATTTTTTACATAACAATTTCATTTCTTATACCAACTGGTCTTTCATTATTAGGAAGTCCGAGGTTGCTTTCTCTACAAATAGTTGGAAGTGCTGTTGAAGGAACTACTTTAAGTGTTGACAAAAAGTATTGGGGAGGTGAAGAAGGAGATTCAGTTTTCCGTTGGTTTCGGGTACTTAATGCTCTAATCTCACAATGCAGGATTAAATAATTTGAAAATGACATCGCCAACTACAAAACAGTGGCATCACTAGCTATTTGGAGGCTAAAACATAACAACAAAATTTTCGCAGTCTGTTTTACCGATAACTAATTGATTATAGCCAACCGCTATCCGTTAGTACTGATCACCATTGTCTATTTGTGCAGACTAGTTCAGATGGCAATCAAAGTGAAATTCGTGGTGCTACTACTACATCATACATGCTTTCAATTGATGATATTGGATTCTTCATTTCAGTTTCATGCGAACCAGTGAGAAGAGACTGGGCTCGTGGTCCTATGGTTATTTCTGAACAAATTGGACCCATCATACCTGGTATAAATTTTATTGCTCTTCTCCAAAATAATCTAGCCAGTGATCATCTTGTAGTTTAAACATGCTAAAGACACAATAGTGTTGACTGTGGAGTATCTTATTTTTCATGCAGGCCCTCCAACTTGTCAGTCTTTAGATTTTCTAGGGTCGATGATGGAGGGACAACGTCTGAGCTTTGTTGCTTCGTACAGTGGAGGGTGAGACATATAGTGCAGAATCATTGACATTTCTTGAAACTTCTAGCATTTCTGTTTAGAAAGACTCCTGAGTCTTGACACCAAAGCCATTTTCTGTGATTCAGGGAGAGGGGAACTTGTTTCCATGAATGGTTTAGAGTGAGAAGTGACGGTGTGAGAGAGAAATTAAGCTCTGATGGTAAGTTTTATCTAGTAATATAAGTCCTGCTGTGCAAGTTATCATGTCGGAATTACTGTATAAGTGGTCAAAATCTTTGGACAGAGTTTTTGGACTTGAATTTAGAGAATGTTGGAAAAAGCATAGAACTTGTTTACACTCCATTGCGCAAAGATGGTGCAAAAGGAAATCCCAGGAGCATAAAATCCAGTGTGATTGCACCAGGTGGGTTGTATCTCATAATTTCACATGTATTTGTGCAGATTACAGTTATTCATTGTATTGACATTCTCATATTTGATTAGTTACATGATTCTACTAGATAGTTATGCCTCACTAATTATACTTTTTTTGGACTTCTGGGCTCTTTGCTGGACTATTTTCATAGTTGTCATGCTTTTGTCATTATAAAGTAGTGTATAAAGGCAGTTCTCTCTTTTGGAGGAACATCTTTTTACATCTATTATTACATTGTAAATCTGAATTAGTACTGCAATGCCGCTGTGTTATGTGCATCAGGCATTGTAGAGATTGAATTGGTTGCAACTTGTGAATGGCCTGTTTAATGCTCCTTCGTTATTAATTGCCAAAGTGGTAGCTTAAGAACTTATAAAATAGATTACTTTTAAGACATTTTTAATACAACCTGGGTTACTGTTGGAGAATATAAATATATCCCATATTGGAAAAATATAAAGAGTTAAAGTAGTTTATAAGTGGTGTATATTGGACCTTAACACAAGCCAATTGGTTGTGTTAGATGAGCTCAACCCTAGTTAGGTGTCCACTAGAGCCCACATCCAGGCAAGTTTCATTTTGTATATTTAGACCCTCCTACTTCATATGTTGGAAATTCTAAGACCTTCTGTCAATTTTTTTAACACAAATTATTTCCTTTTGGTCCCTGACATTTTATATTTCTAACATTTATACCATTTTTTACTTTTTTAACGCTTATATCACTTTTAAATTTTTTTCACCGATAAAAAATAAATTTACTTGTTTTAATTTTTAATATTTTAAATTAAAAATATAAATTTATATATACATATTTAAATAATTTTAAATTTTAAAAATCTAAATTTATATATACATATTTAAATACGTTTAAATCTTAAAAATAAATAAACAAGTTAATGTTGAGATATAAAAAAGATTATAATAAGACTTCAGGGATCCAAAGGAAATAATTTGTATTAAAAAAATTGATAAAAGGGTTTAAAATTTCCAACCCCGTGAAATACGAGGGTCTAGATATACAAAATGAAACTTGAGGGGTCTAAAGCTAAAAAACTGAAAAGTTTAGGGGCTTCAGAATGAGTTTTGCCTTTTATCTAAAGGTTATAGGCCAATAATCTGTTCTAGCTATTTTTTCACTAATTATGAGCTACATAGCACCATAGCACCATAGCACCATAGCACATTGTTTTAAAAAGATAGGGTTCACTGATTATTTTCCAAAAATTCATATCATAGGAATTTGTGATCTAGTGAAAGTTCGATATTTATTCCCCATTTACTTCAATGCTTGGCAAGTATTTGCTTGGTTAACATTTCCTTTTTTTATATTTATACATTTATTTATGGCCTATACATTGCAATCTACATTTGTTGATAATTGATCTCATCTAATTTTATTAGTTTGTGTGTAAATTTTTTCTTGGAGCAAGTAAATCTCATTCATGTTTTGCTGTGTTTCATCATTGGTTTTCTTTAGCAATATGTTTTATTACACTGCCATTAGTCTCATGGTTGGTCCTCTTGTATGTTTATATTTTTAAACAGCTGATCCTGTGGGACTGGAACTTGTGATACCTACTTGCTGTGAGGACAAGGAAGTGGTCCCACAAAAAACATACTTTGGTGGACAAGAGGGAGTGGGAGAATATATTTGGTACAGATCAAAGAGCAAGCTACAAGGTTCTGCACTGATGGATATATGTAATGCCTGTGATGATGTTTTCATATGCAGTAAAACATTGTAAGTCTCAATGTAATGTTCTGTTATCTAAGTTTTTAGAATTTTTTTCTTCATTTTAACACTGAGCTATTGAGGATTTGTTCTTCCCTGGCAGGACATATAATCCATCTCTCGATGATGTGGATTTTTACTTGGCCTTATATTGGCTGCCCACTCGTGCAGATGGCAAACGTGGAAAACCATTAGTTGCACTATCCAATTCTCCAGTTAGCCCAGGTATAGTGATTGTTCTGACTTCCATAATTTTCTTGGTGCAATGGTAAGATTGCAGCTTTATGAAAGAAGAATAGTTTTATTTTTGGAAAAAATTTATTGGCATACTGCCCAAACCCTTCCAACCTTTTGCCAAGTAGAGAGCCTCAAACTCACACAAACTTAAGTAACATGCGCTGAACTCCTACTGGGTTGTCTAGAAGACTTGCCTTTTGGACAGCATCTATGAATGATTCTTCTTACATTCGCTGTATTTTTCATTACGACATAATGCATTTCCCTGTCATGAATTTCAAAAATTTTTGAATATGTTTGAATTTCAAAAATTTGGCAGCTCTTCCGGTAGTTTCTGATGTTCAAGTGAAGGAGTTGGCTTTTGGAATCTATTCTGGCGAGGGAAAATATTTTGGTGGCTATGAAGGATCAAGCCTCTTCAGCTGGCACAGAGAAACTAATGAGGGCACCATCGTTCCAATTGACAAGGCTAATTCTAAGACTTATGAAGTCACAGATGCAGATTACAATTGCCGTTTGTTGTTTGGGTACCTGTTCTAATTATATCATTTTCATGCACCTTAAACTTGTTTTCTGTTGAAGTGTTGAGTAGTTTCACATCTTGATCTTTATCCTGAAGTTGCTGCATCTTTTATTTCATTTGGATTTCATAGTTTATAATCATTATTATTAAATTACTGTTCCCTTTTGTATAATATATAGAGCTCGAGTAGTTTTGCCTATGTAGATATCATATACATGTTTTTATGTTTCTCATAGGTATATACCAGTTCGTTCAGATTCAGTTGTTGGAGAACTCGTGTTGTCTGAGCCTACTGGAATTATCCTCCCAGGTGATTAATTGCTTTTGAAAATATTGTGGGCAATGTTGTGTTTCTCATAGTTATAAATTGTATTTATTCTTCAAGTTTTTTGAGTATTAAACTTTTAGGCTAGCCAAACTTTTTACTGGCAGTTCATATGCTATGAAATTTGTGTTTCTTGAGTTTGTATGTTTATCCAATGTCTCAATTCATATGGAACACTAATTGCATAAGCAAAGAGAAAATTAAATATTGATGTTCTGTAGAGAAGGGAAGTTCAAACGGCAGTGAACTAAAAGTCATCTTCTGAATCCTTTCAGCTGCTCCGAAGTTTGAACATGACTAGTTAGTATTTGTTTTTGTTAACTGCGAAAGATTAAGAGTGGATGGCTAGATTTCTTATTCTTAATAGACAAGTCATTTTGTTTTGAAACCCAAAGAAAGTTGCTCTTCTAACCCTTAGTAGTGCTCTTTTGTCTGTCACATTGGTCCTCTTGGCTAGCTTGATCCATATCAGTGTCTGATTGATCTAAAGCTAGCTATAGTTTCTAAAGCTTCGCATGAGTAACACATGCATTTTATGTTGGTGGTGTTCTGTCACAATAATGACCTCTTAGCAGAAAGGTACTTGGGGTGAGCATGACTTCTGATGCTCATCTGTTGGCAAGTCAAACGATAATGTGCATGTCTTGATTATTTTTCCCACTGGAGCTTCTTCTTTTTTATTCTCATCTTCTCTTCTTTTCTCTTTTAACACTTTTCTGGAATCCACTTTAGCTCATATGGGTTTGATGAAATTGCTTATACTTCACAGAAATATAATGCTTGTTTGCAAGAGTGGCATATACATTTTAAGTTGGCCTTCCCTTTTGATAATAAACTCTTGCCTCAGTGGTATCATAGTATCCTATTCATAGTTTTGTCATTTTAATCCATTGATGAATTTTCCCTTATTCTCTCCTTTGCTTTACATTTTTGGTGACCATTCAAAAGTTCACTTGATATACACTATATTTTTTTGAAAAATATCTAAATATTTTCTAGAACTTATGGATGCATTGTGGTTTTGGGGAATTATCTATATTGAACTGGATCTTGATTTTTCATTCAGAGCTTCCTAGAGTGGAAATGCTTGCTCTAACTGGAAAGGCAATAGAACGTGATATACTTACTGCTGTTGAAGTTATACCCAAGACTGCATCTCAGCAATCTGTTTGGAGCAAGTACAAGAAGGATGTGAAATATCAATGGTGAAAATCTAGCCCCTAGTTTACTGTTGGTGCTAAAATGCTCTTGTAAAAGGAGTTTTTTTTTTTTTTTCCTTGTAACTTTGGGAGGAAATTTTTTCTTATTTATATCTGCTGGGAATTATAATGAGTAGCACTTTGGTTAGTGTAATTGTCTTCAGTTAACTTGTAGTAGCATACAAATAGATGGCTGGGTACTTTTGAAAGCTTGGCTTTCCTTGATAAAGTCAGAAATTTAGAAGTTCTTTCAAAGGTTTCTTAACAATTGCCAGTTCAGTACTCTCCTTCTGGCTTGACAGTTGACATAATAATGCTACAGGTTCTCTTCATCAGTAACAGGGGACATAGACTCCTTTGAGCCCTTACCTGCACAACGTTCCTGCTCTTACAAGGTGCGATTGGAGGACATTGGTAGATGCTTGAGATGTGAATGCATTGTAACTGATGTGTTTGGAAGGTCAAGTGAGCCAGCATATGCTGAGACTGCTGCTGTATTGCCAGGTATTATGTTTGCAACCTGTTAGCTTGACAGTTGACATTTTCCTTAAATCAGTTGGAAATTATTATATTATTTTACCATTGTTTTAGTGTGGAATGTTGCATCAATATTGAATGTGCTAAATTGGAATCTTCAGTTTCAGTGGGAGTTTCTAGATTTCAGTTACCACAATCCATGTGCTTATATCTAGTGCACTTTATGTAATCTCTGAGATTTAATTAACTTTTGCACATCTATTTCCAAATTGACTGTAAATCTATTATCTGCAAGAATATTATACTACAATTCTAATTCCTTTGTTATCATTGATTTAAATCCTTATCAAAATTTTCCATCTTTATGTTCTTTTCAATCCTGTTAATAAAAGCACTGTACATCTATGACTAATCAATGCAATTGGGAAGATTGTATTAGGAAATGCTCTTTTTTTTTTTTTTCCCTTTTTTCCACTTTCATAATCTCCTAATGTTGTTATGGGAGTCCTGGTTCTCTCCTCGGATTATTCATTCAACATATAAACTGTAATCTATATGGGGATTGAAGACTATTATTGTTGGATGTGCATTTTTTCTTGTTAAGTCAAATTAGGTGTTTTTTTTTTTTTGGGAGGGAAAAGTCAAATTAGTTTTACTGCTGCTGCATTGCTTGTTTTCTGAATACTGAATGCTGTTTAGAATCATTATTTCTTCTGTAGCACTCCTTTTGTATTTATGTTCTTTATTGATTGATTTATTATTATTTTATCTTTAGGGATTCCAAAAATAGATAAATTAGAAATTGAGGGACGCGGTTTTCACACCAATTTATATGCTGTTCGAGGCATTTATAGTGGAGGAAAGGAGGGAAAAAGTAAAATACAGTGGCTTAGGTCAATGGTTGGTAGTCCTGATCTGATCTCAATACAAGGTATGTTAAACAACATTTGAATTGTTGTGAAATCTTGGTAGCAAATATAATGCTTAAGTGTTTATACTTTGCAGAGATTGATGAGTTGTGTTAATAGTTTATTTTGAATTTATATATCTTTCATGATTAATGGTATTGCTAGATTCTGTTTTCCCATATTTTTGAATGCTCAACTCCAGAAAGTTCACTGGCATTGCAGGTGAGATTGGAAGGATGTATGAAGCTAATGTGGATGATGTGGGGTATAGATTGGTTGCTATTTATACTCCTGTTAGGGAGGATGGTGTTGAGGGACAGCCAGTGTCTGCATCAACAGAGCCAATTGCTGTTGGTAAGAAGATCCCTTATCCTATTGGTTATTTACTTTCCTTTATGTTTGTTTAATTTCAACTGATTTGGCAAATTTTTCTTATTTAAAATTCTACGTGGTCCTCTGCTGAGCTACTGGGTCTGAATCTGAAAGCTCTTTCTTTTCTCACATGATTAATTTTCCTGATGGTTGACTGGGGGACTCTTAAATTGCCACTGTGCTAGACATACTTTTGATGTTATAAATTTTAATATCAAAGAATGATTTGGAAGTAAAATTGTTCTTTCAAATATCCAGAGTGGTGCAAGGCAAGAGTAATGTGGGTTGGTACTTCAGATGACTTTTACATAATGGAATACAAGTTACAATTACAATTATATCAAGGCCTACTATATTAGGCATATATGAGCCAAAAGTTGAAATGCCACAAGGTTCTTTTATCTTATTATATAACTAACGAGACCAAAACTGAAGAAGAAATCAAACTTGCACATTGTATCAATTCATGACCAAACAAAATTTGACAGGACTTTTTTTATTTTTTTATAAGGACCAAACACGGAAGTATTTGCATGCTCCATACTTTGTACTTATGTCACCTTCTCTTCTTCATTTTTAATTCTCTTATTTTTACAGATGAGATGAGTTCTGTATTTATACAAATCCTGCTAGAAAATCTAACTTCTGTTATTTATTTTGGCATATGATTAACTTACAGAGCCTGATGTTCTTAAAGAAGTGAAGCAGAAGCTTGAACTGGGATCTGTGAAGTTTGAGGTCTGTATACTGTGACTATTTATGTTATATTTATTATTATTATTATTTATAAATGCCTTGTAGAAAATAAATATGTTGGCTTGGATGTCTAAACTGTCATTTCTTTTTGTTAGAGGACAGCAAGGGGTTTCCTGACATGGTTTATTCTTGTGTCACCCTGTACTTCCAAATGACTTTACGTGTTGGCTACTTACTATATGGGTGATAAATTGGTGCATTCCTTCTTTTGTATGTATAGTGACAGATTTGTAGATTGCAAGTTCGCTTGTGCATACAAAAAATTTGGTTCTTGAACTATTTCATTCTTATCTTCGGTGCAATAATTCTCCCTTTTAACATATGAGATCCTTTTTCTATTTGTTTTTGACACAAAGTAATGCATGTTTTAACCAAGTCTTTGTGAACAGGCATTATGTGACAAGGACCGTTCTTCAAAAAAGGTGAGATCTCTCTTTCCAGATTTGTAATTTCACATGCTTAATTTTCAGAATATTAAATAGAAAAGGTAACTTATCACTGTAACTGCAATGCACAGGTTCCAGGAGAAGGGAGTCTTGAGAGAAGGATTCTAGAAGTTAATAGGAAAAGAGTGAAGGTTGTGAAGCCGGGTTCTAAGACCTCATTTCCTACAACTGAAATTCGTGGAACTTATGCTCCTCCTTTCCATGTAAGTTTCTGTCTGACAGTCTCATTAAATACTGTTTAATGTCTATTAGGAGAGTCTGTTTCTCAAATGGCAATTTTGGTTCCATGGTTTCAAGCGTTCATATGAAACTATGTAAGAAATCTCAGAAGTTCCTAGTGAGAAATTCTGAGTTTCAATTGGTGATTTTTTTTCTTCTGTTTCAAGTGGAAATTTCAGTAAAATACGATGTGGATTTCACTTTGGAGGTAAAGCCTTCTAAGAGGAAAAAAAAATCTTAGTAACTACCTCAAAATATTTCAAGCACTCTTAAAATGTTTCACAGAAATCCTTGGTCGTTAAGCTATCACATAAGCTATGCAATCACATCGAGCACTTGAAAAACAGGACACAAACTTCACAGATATTATACATGCCCTTTTTATGGAATTTACTTGTCTGTTTAACAATGTTTTGTGTGGGAAGATTTTGAAAAACGTGGGCACTGGGTTACTGCAATATGGTGCTATTCTATTTCTTTTTCATGTTGTAAGTTGTACATATAATATGAAATACAATATTGTGCCAGGTTGAAACCTTCCGGAATGACCAACATCGGCTTAGGATTGTAGTGGACAGTGAGAATGAAGTGGACTTGATTGTTCATTCTAGGCATCTGCGAGATGTCATTGTCCTTGTGATCCGAGGCCTTGCTCAGAGATTTAATAGTACATCCCTCAATTCTCTCCTCAAAATAGAGACATAATGTAAAACAAATTGATAGGAGAAATTCCCTTTTTTTAGGTTTTTTTTTTAGTGAAAAACTAAATTTAGCAATCACACTCCCACAGTTTATTCCCCATTTTTTCTTTTATTTTGGTTTTTTTGTTGCCATGGCTGTCCTTCCGTGTGTAAGATAAGTTGTGCAGTGCTCGAAATATTGGAGGTGTCAAAATATTTGTATATTATTGTATCAATGATGATATCAAGTTATTTTGAGAATCTTGGCTTTTAACTTTTTAACTGTCATTTCAGTGGTTGCTTGAACCTTACAGACTTGCGTATGCAATGTGGCATGGCATGTTGGGTTCACAGATAAAGCCGACAAAGAAAAATCTATTCTTTGCTTACAAACACTAAAGCAAAATCTATTAAAAAAAAAAAAAGAAAAAGAAAGTTTTTGCACTAGCTTCTCGCCTAGCTGATTTATCATGTATTAGCACCTGCTTCAATGTTGGTCGTTGCATTGATGTTTGCCTGCATCTTCTTTGCTGCATCGTATGAAGCATGCAGTGCAACAAGCAGATAATAGACGAGCAGTAGTACTGTCCAGATCGAAAATCTAATGAATGATGCCTGATCAATTGATCCCATGATAAAAACATTCACAGCAATGGAAGCAGATGGCAGCCAAGGCACTAATGGTGCTCCCCACAGTTTAGGCTTCCTTGCTTGCTTCAGTGTCAATTGGAGCCCCAGTGTGGAGAAAAACCAAACTGGTACTGTTATCACGTAACCAATCCACCCATCTGTGGCAGTTGCCCAGTAAGCAGCAGAGGCAATTGAGGATCCTACAATCAGTGCCAACAATCCGATGAGCTTCTTTCTATCGGCATTGGATGTCTCATCTGTAACGTAGTAACGTCTCACTAACAGTGCAAGAGCTACAAGAGTGAAGATGAAAAGGGTGGCTATAGATAAAAGGTTTGCCAAAACATCAAGGCTAGTGAAGAAAGCAATAATGGAGTTTGCAACCGTCATGACAACTGTGGCATTCACTGGGGTGCCAGTTCGTTCGTTGATGGCAGCAAGTATGGGAGGTGCCATGTGGGTTCGGCCAATGTGCGTGAAGTATCGAGATTGGCCGATGATGTTGGCTAGTAAAACTGTTGTCATCCCCTTCAATGCACCCAAAGCAACAATATACTTTGCCCAACTCATCCCAGTAGCTTGAAATGCCACTGTGAATGGTGCATCAGCATTAATTTGCTTGTAAGGCTGCATAAGGCTCAGTGTTGCTGCAAGAAGGCAGTAAACTGCAACAATAACAGACATGGAGCCAATGAGTCCTATTGGGATATCTCGACCTGGGTTTTTAACCTCCTCGCCTAAAGTTGCTACTCCATCAAACCCTACATAAGCAAAGAAAAGCATTGATGAAGCCTTCAGGATTCCGCGGATCCCAAAAGGAGCGAAGGGTGCAAAATTGGCAGGGCTTGCCTTCGTAAGACCAGCAATGAGGATGAATGCCAACACAAAAATGTGGATTATTGTTGCAACTGAGTTGAATCTTGATGACCCTTTTATGCTCCAGCATGCTCCAATGCAAACAAGGATTGAAATCATAACAGCCATAGGATCTAAGTAATTGTAACCTTCAGCAAGAGATGAGGCATGTATGCGGAAACTGTTAGGATCATGGTTGCAAAGGGTGGCAAAATACGAAGTCCAAGATCGAGCCACACTAGCACCAGCAACAATGTACTCAAACAAAATATTTCCAGCAGCTACATAAGCTATAAAATCCCCAAGCTCCACTCTAAGATAGGAGAATGATCCTCCTGCTACAGGCAATTCAGTAGCAAATTCACTGTAGCACAAGACTGATAGCAATGCAGAGATACCTGATATCAAATATGAAATTACAACTGCAGGGCCAGCATAATTGCTAGCAGCTTCACCTGTAAGGACAAAAACACCTGCACCCATAATAGCACCAATGCCAAAACAAAAAATATCCCACCAATTCAGTGCTCTCTTCATCTCATGCTGGCTACAGGCACGCAATTCCTGGAGCTCAAAGCCATCTGATGATCGTGTCAGGATGCGGTCCTTGAGCCTTGTTTTAATGTTGGACAGTGCCATAACATAGTTGTCCCAGCTCTGGAATGACTCTTCTGGCAAGAAATCTTCTTTGTTGCAGCTACATCCTCTCTTCTTGAGCCCATTGCTATCACTTGTCACCATGGCTGCCCTGCAAAGAATTAAGCAAAACCAATGCTAAAAGGCTAATAGTAATCAAGAATCACTTGTGCAATGTGCGTAAACAATACAATAAAAGATTAACTCTATAACAAAGGCATAAAAAGGAGATTGGTTATAGATTATGAACATTGATTGTTGTTATAGGTGGTGCTATATGATCATCCAAACAAAGCTTATGGACAAAAAAAAAAAAAAAAAAAAAAAAAAACAGATGTACCCTTTTCGATTAACTCAAGGAATCCAATTGCGGGTCTAATTCTTAAGGCACAAAATATGGGATTCAGATTTGACCTAGGAGGAGAGTCTCAATACCAATCTATAATTTAACGTAAATTGCAGTATTTTGTTAGTTTTAACGTAAATTACGACTAGTTATTTTATTAATTAAACTATCAAGTAAACTAAAAAAAATTGAGCAGCTAAATTATTTTTAATTAATAATATTAATGTAAATAAAATTGAAGGATAAGAAAATTTATGTTTTCAAATAGAAACAAATATGGTTTATATCAAAACTCATACGGAAAAAACAAACAGTCTTATTCATCGCTATTGCCAAATCAAATAGATAAATCAAACGAGCTTTAAAATTTAGCTATTCAAAAGCAATTAATAGCTTGTGAACAGTTGGATAAAATTTTGTTAGCATTGATGTTAATATATCAAATTCACATATTTTTCTACAAAAAATATATAAAAAAGCTCATTGTAAGTGTTTTAATTGAAACAAAATTCTTTAAATTTAAGGAATTACCTTTAATTAGTTTGAATAACTAATATTCTTTATCAATTATATCCCTTTTTAAAATTTAAAATATTTTTCTAAATAAAATATTAAAAATCTCTTCTCCTAAACCGTTAAAACATTGTTGTATTTTATAGTTGTATTATATTATTTATTATTTTTATATACTTTTTTTATTGGTGTATATATATATATATATATTAACATAATCAATCAACATGTCAAATAATAAATAAATAATAAATAATAGATTAAAACAATAAAAAGTAACAATAAATATAAGCAGTCCGCGCAACACATAGATATACAACTAGTAATTTATTATTTTTAATTTACATATTATTGAAAATAGTAATAGAAATTATTTAAAATTTTCTTTTAAAATATAAACTTTTCTAATGTAAATATAAAATTTATAATTATTTAATTACTAATTGTAATTAAATAACTAAATTAAATTAATCTTTATTTTATTATAATAATTTTTAATGGGGATAATATAGTTCAAATAAAAAATAGATTTAAATAAGTTATCAAATGATGAAAAATTTTCCAAAATAAACATGGTAGAATCTAGGTCTATTAGGGAATAAAACATAGGATGTTGATTTTTAAATTTCACAAAGCATGCTGAATCAAATACCCTCTAATCATTAAAAAAAAAGAAGTCATTTCTACTCTTTTTTAATTGATAAATAATCATACTATTCTATTTTAGAGGAATAATTAATAAAATTATTTATAATATATATAAGTGTACGAAGGGGGGGGGGGGGGAGGGGGGGAGGAGACACCTGAAATTACTAAAACGTCTTCATTATTTGTTGTAAAAGAGTCGGATAATTTAGTAATTTAATAATTAAAATTATATTTTATTTAATATTAAAATACTATTCCTATTCGAATTGCTATTTTATTTAATATTAAAATTCTATTCCTATTCGATTTGGTACTTCTATTAATATTAATATTTGATGTAAATATTTAATAATTTAACAATAGAAATTGATGAATTAAATAGAAATTTTTTTCTTATATCATTAGGGAATATGAGATTTATGTGTCTATATAAGGACTTTCTTTTAAACATATTTTTACATTATTTTTTTTCGTATTATTTATTATTTTTTCTGCATCAAATATTATTCAACTATTTGAGCAGCATGCATGTGCCTTAATAACAATAGTGAGATTTCTACAATTGATTCGTTTAAAGATGGATAAAATTAATTTACTAATAAAGTCATGCTCATTCGAATGTTTTTAGTTAATATCTCACAAAATCATCAATTAAAATTTTTTTTTTAATAGTTTGGTAGTTTAATGATAAGCAAATTAGCTAAAAGAACTATCTTCGAGGTTGCAGAAAACAGATTCTTTCTGGGAATTCTCATCTTGTCAAACCTGAAAAATAAACAATCTAAAAAATTTCCCTGTCATTCATTCACTAATAATATAGTCATTGAAAAAAAATACAAAATTTTTACCAGATTCGACCATTATCGACTTCATTTAAACTAATTTTATGACCAAAATCAGCTATATGAATATTAGGGTATATGTTTCCATCTGCATCTCTGATATGGGCTATGAATACATGGACACCTTGATTCATCCCATTTATATTGAACTGTGAAAAGACTATTATGTGTGTTGCATGCTAAATAACAGCCAAAAAGAAGCACCACGTCAATATACAAAAAAATTGGGGCGGCAACTAAAAATTTATAGAGCACAAGGAATCAATAAATGGACAAAAATTCATATAATATCTGCTCCCCCAATCCAATTGGTGACTGTTTTAATTCCTCGGAACTAAAAATAAAAACCAATGAAAAAAATTACATAAATACAAAGAAAAAAACACACAAACAACTAATGCCTCAAGGCTATAAAACTGACGACTTTCACATACATTACTTGATCCAATTCTCTCATAGCAAAGCATCCCATGACATCAAGAGTTTTAGAATCCCTCAGCCACTGATCATGGTGGCGATTTGAACTAAAAATCTGGACGGCACCTCCCCTGAAAACCTACAAAACAAACATAGTCAAAAGATAAGTTAATTAAAACAAAAGAAACTGTGACTAAAAGATGAGAATACCATAAAAATAAGTGAATAATAAGCTTAGCAGAAAGAAAATAATGATAAAAAATTTCAATAATTTCAATAAGTGAGGAAGCCATAAGTAGGGTAGAGACCCAAATTAGGTATATATAGTTTGAGGGGATAGAGAATAGGTTTTTTTTTTTTTTTTTTTTTTTTTTTCTAAGGTAGTTTAAAATAAAAGTTTTTTATATTTTTTTCAAAAAATTTTATGAATTTTAAAAATCTAACACATAAGCATATATGAGTAAATGCTAAAATATTAGGAGGGACACTTATCAAAATTTGGGCTTAATGATTTTAGGGCTCAGAATTTAATATGTATATAGATTTTGTGGGATGATTTAGCTCAAAACGAAGAAGAACTTATTTAAGAATTGGTTAGAAATAATGAGCAGAAACCAATTGTTGCATTATCAAATGTTCATAGTTCTATTTACAAAGGTAATTTTATTTTTTAATTTTAAATCTGCATTATATATATATATATATATATAGAAAGAACTTTTTGTCAATAGAACTCATGCACATTCATATTATAACGTACTCTTCTTTTTGCATCGCATTAGTTAATTAATTTATTTTTTTTGCAATTATAATTCAAATATAATAGAAAAAAGTGATTTATATTTGCTATCAAATATATATATAAAAAAAAGAGAGAAACACATCAAGTGAGTTTAAAACAAGCAATAGAAAAGTTGTTTAATATAAGTGATATTTTAAATTATTTGTTTAGCAATATTAACTGATTTTTTTTTATAATAAATGTTTTCTTTTATTAGGGTCTTGAATGTTATTTCAAGTAAAAATATCAAGAATTGAAAATAAATTTTCTGGTTGGTATAATTCTTGCGCAAAATGTACCACTAAAGTTTATCCTAAAGTTTAATATATTTGAAATAATTAATAATTTATTAATTTATATTTATTGATATTTTGTGGAATTGTAAAATGAGTAAAAAATGATAAAATATTAGAATACAATGCCTCAGTAACTCTCCGTTCGTAAATAAAAGTAACAAATTGTTGAACCAATATATATTTAGAATAAGAGAAGGTGGCAATATCTTTTCACCAAGGGAAAAGTAAATAATTTTTAATATAATATATATATTTTATTTAGTTTTATTATTATATTTAATATATATTAATTTTAATATATTTATTTTTAAAATTTTGAATATAATTTTTATATTCAGTTATTAATTTTAATTATTTATTATTATTAATTTAAATTATTTAAATATCCAAGCCAACCTCAACATTTAAATTAATTGTGTAATATTAGGCA